>JASAMX010019452.1:0-13377 GCA_030248175.1 Microlaimidae sp. YZB2_3 | reverse complement strand
CTCTTAGCTTTTTAGGGGGGGTTCGACCCAGGGTGCGAAATTTTGAAATCGAGAGGGGGGTCAGGTGGGGTCCGGTGTCCAAAGCAAAACAGTTTTAAACCATAATAACTTTAATAATCAAACCTGTGCACTGCCCCCCCCCCCCCCGGGGTTTTCGGGGGGGGACAATTCCAAAACGAGGGGGGCAACTTTTTTGAAACAGGGAGGGCAATAAAACGGGAGGGCAAGCAGGGGAGAAAGAAAAAAAAGAGAAAAAAAGGAGGAAAAAAAGAGATAAAAAGGAGGAAAAAAAGAGAAAAAAAGAGGGGAAAAGGGAAAAAAGGGACAAAAAAGCGAAAATAAGGTAAAAATAGGTCTAAAATGGCTTAAAATACATTGAAATAAGTTAAAAACTGCAAAAAAATCGCGATGATGGTGTCATCATAGGTCAAAAATGGCGTCATAATTTTAGGGTACTTTTTCATTTTTTTGGCGGGGAGGGGGGGAACAATAAAACGGGGGGGGCGAATCCTCCAATAAAGCGGGGGGGGGGGCATTTTGGGACCGTGCACAGGTCTGAATACTTGTTCTTTTTATAGGATAACATTACTTTTTATCGAATAAAAAGCGATATTCTGGTGTAAAAAGGGTGTAAAAAAATGAATATGTTTTAAAAATTCACGTTTTTGGAAGAAAATTTAGTATAAAAAAAGTACCTAAAATATTTCCGAGGGGGGGGGAGGGGGAGTCAGATTTCAAATTCTAGAGGGGGGTCAGGGGTAAAAAATTCGGAAATTTTGAGGGAGGGGGCCCTAGATTTTCTTCTAGGGGCGGGGGGGGTCCTAAAATTTCAAAGCTAGGAAGGGGGGTGGACCCCACCCTGTCCCCCTTTCTTACCTATGGGGGTGTCCGGGGGTACTTTCAAATGTTAGGGGGGTGTCGGCCATAAGTGGACAGCCTCCCGGATTTTAGGGGGGTATACCTCATACATACATGGGCAAGTTGGTCCGGAGTGGGGGGGGGTTAACCTATAGATGAACACGGTCAAAAAGCTAAGGGGGAGTGTTTACCCCGAATAAATGACATTTCAAAATCTAGGAGGGGGCTCTACGGGGGGGGGCGAATCGAACCCCTCTAACTTTCTAGGGGGGGTCGACCCGGGGTGGAAGATTTTGAAACCTAGAGAGGGGTCAGGTGGGGTCCAATTTCCGAAGCAAAATACTTTTAAACCATTAAAGGATTAATAATAGTTTTTTTATGAGATAATACATTTTATTGAATAAAAAGCGATATTCAGGCAGGGACGTAACCAGGGGGGGGCGGGTGGGCGGTTGCCCCCCCCCCCTAAACGGTCGGACAGTGGGAAAAATAAGGATAGTTGTTGGGTGGGGGGCGGCCGCCCCCCCCCCCCGAAATGGTCGCCAGATAGTAAAATTTGGGGTTTTTTGAGGCTAAAAATTCAAAATTTATCTAAAATCTAGCGCCTCGCTAATCGCTCGGCGCCAAACTATAAAATAATTTTAGTACCACAATTGACCCCCAAAAACCAAAAATTTTTTCCGCTTCGCTTCGCTCAGCGGTCACTTTCTATAGTATACATACACATATCTCGCTATTTATCTTGCCTAATGCTAATGTTATTTCAAAGTTAGTACAATATTTTTTATAAGTAATAAGTACTACAACTACACAGAAAGCAGAACAAACAATCATATTGGTTGATTTATGTAAATGTACCTCCCCCATCCTAAATTTTCCTGCCGCCTATAGCATTGGCTCCGTTTTTTTTTATATAGGTAGGTATCCTAAAAAACATGGAGTTGAGATGCTGCTCATGTGGTTTGGTTTACTCATGCGAGTGTAGCCAAGGGGTCTGAAACGTCTCTAAATTCCTTTTTTTGTGAAATCCAGGCTCTGCCGATGTGTGCTAATGTAATTTTTAACTAAGAAAACATGTTTTTACCGCTAAAAACATTAGATAAAACATTATTAGGCCAAAAACAGTGTATTATACAGCTTTATCTATGTTTGTCCCTGCTTTTTTAACGTTTTCAAAAATTAAGGGGGGCTCCGCCTCCACCCCGAAGTTTTTTTTTGCACTACGATCCGCCCCCTCCCCTCGAAATGAAACCCTGGGTACGTGCCTGTATTCGGTATAAAAAGAGTGTAAAAACATGAATCAGAGTTAAAAATTCACGTTTTGGAAAAAAAAATTAGTATAAAAAAAGTACGTCCCAGTACTAAAAATGGGGTATTTGAGGTATACCCTTAAAAAAATTTTGGGACACCACCTCAAATTTCGGGGGTAGGGTATACCCCCCCCCTCCAAAATCCGGGAGGCTACTCACCTATGCTCCTGATACCCTTCCAGATTTCAAACTGGCCTACCAGTACCCCGGGTCGACACCCGGCCTTTTCCTATGAGAGGGGCAGAGGCCAGCTATATTCCAAGGCCTTAACTGTTTGCTGCCCACTTTTCACCTATGGTCACGTAGGTCACGTATGCACGGTCTGGAAATGCCCCCTCGCTTTATTGGAGGATTTCTCTATTTCCCACCCACCCGTACAAAAATGAAAAAGTACCCAAAAATTATGGCGCCATTTTTTTGCAGTTTTTAGTCTACTTCAATGTATTTTAAGCCATTTTAGACCTATTTTACCTTATTCTCGCTTTTTTTTTGTCCCTTTTTCTTTTTTTTTCTCTTCCCCCCCCCCCGTTTCAAAAAACTTGCACCCCCCTGCCCCCATTGTTTTGGAATTGTCCCCTCAATACTCAATAAAATCCCGAGGGGGCAGTGCACAGGTCTGGTCACGATCATAGGTCACCGAAGGGGGGGTGGTAGGGGGGGTCACCCCCGTACGGCCTCTGAGACCTATCCCCCCCTAAGGTCCATTTTTGACCCCTCCCCCCCCTTCGACCCCTTGAACCCCTGACCCCCCTCCTAAGGCCCATTTTCGTCCCCTCCCCACCATCAACCATATCCAGACCGGGCAACTCCCCCCTACCCCACATGGTAGCGGGGGGGGGGGGGGGGTTGGGGGGGTTAACCCCCCCCAAATTCTGAGAAGTGGGGTTTAACCCCCCCCACTCAGAAGTGGGGGGGGGGGGAGAAAAAGTTAACCCCCCCCCCCAATTTTGGAAAAATGAAGAAAAAAAATGTCTTTAAAATGACTTCTAACTGCCTCCAAACTTAAGTTTTGAGGTCAAAATGAACGTTTTAAGCAATAAAAAGCTCAAAAATGCAATAAAAAGGGCTTTTTGACCTAAAATTAGTGTTTTTAACCTATTTTTCCTTCAAAATCGAAAAACGATATGGGTAAAATGCACTCCAGAAAAAAAACGATATGGGTATTTTGCGTTTCTCGGATTTTAACCCCCCCCCCTAATTTGGGTTTAATCCCCCAACTACCGGACCAACTTGCCCATGTATGCCCCTGACCCCCCTCCTAAGGCCCATTTATGCCCCCTCCCCCAGGACCCCGACCGGGCAACCCCCCCCCACCAAAGGGATTTGGAACTGGCTAAACCCCCCCCCCCTAACCACTTCATCTCCACCCTGGCTACACCCCCCTAATAACAAATCAGGGTACCTAATTAGGCAAATATTACAACAAAAGTACCTGCATAATTATGATGATGGTTTTTTACGTTTTTTGAAAAATTTGGTACCACTCCCCCTAACCCCCCCCAAAAAACCATGAACCCCCCTAACCCCAAGCACCCCGGGGTGTTTTTTTTAAAAAAAAACCCCAGGGTGTGACCCCCCCTAGAGGTCAAAAACCAAAACACCTCGGGGTGTGGACCCCCCTCGCCGTCGAAGGTCGGTGACCTATGAACCCGAGCTAAAGAAAAACATGTGGAGAAAAAAGGAGACAGCCCGACGGTTGTTTTGTTTTTTTTCTGTTTTGTCAAAATTACGATAGGGTAGTGCATTTAATTTCCGCACTTTTTTGTTTTTTTCGATGTAGATTTTTACTGTATGGCCCGATTTTCGTGTTTGATAGCTCATTTTGAAGCTTTCACGATACTGCGTTGCGTCATAAAAGTTTCACTGTACGAAAGTAGTTTTTTTACTTAATTAAATTAGTTTTTTAAAAAATGGAAAATTGCCGAAATTAAATGTGTGCATTTAATTTCGGCACTTTACAAACAATCGATTGTTGCTCAGTCAAAAAAATCATTTTAAAAAATTTAAAAGCCTATCATTATTTCCAGACAGTTTTCTTTAATTTAAGCTTCTACTTGTTGTTCAACGTGTAACTAGCCAAAATTTACAGCTAAAATGCCAAATGGTATCAAAATGAGGAAAATTTGGGAAAAAGTGCATTTAATTTTGACACTTTTTAAAAAGACCCCCTTAATAGAGTTTAAGTTCAGTGCTATGACTCCTATTCATTTCAAGGTTGTCTTTTAACTATTTACAACTACAATTTAACACCTGACCACTTAATTCAACCCGTTTTTACCTACAGCAATATGTGCGCCGAAATTACACTATTTTATTTTATAACGATTGCTCACCACAGACGCAACGTAGAACCACGGGGACTAAAAATTCGGAAAATAGACTAAATTTTACCAGGACAGTTTAATTTTTAAACCAATTTATTGCGTAATCATGATATGTCCATGTTCTAAAAACGAGTAACAATTTTATTTTTTATAAATCACACAATTTTACATAAAAATATCATAACATAACAAATAAAAAGCTCACCACAGTCATCTACATATAATTAGCTCTCATTTGAGCTATCAAACCTCGTATTCCATCCAGGATTACTAAAGATATAGTCCAAAATCAAAAATGCCCAATTGGGAAAGGTGCCGAAATTAAATGCACTACCCTATGCAATTAAATGCACCTGTGCACTGCCCCCCTCGGGGTTAAAACGGGGGGTAATTCTAAAATGGGGGGGCACGGGGGGCAACTTTTTTGAAACGGGGGGAGGCAATAAAACGGGGGGGGCAAGCAAGGGTGACAGAAAAAAATAAGGGAAAAAAGTGACAAAAAAAGCGAAAATAAGGTAAAAATAGATCAAAAATGGCTTAAAATACCTTGAAATAGGGTAAAAACTGCAAAAAATTCGCGATGATGGCGTCATCATAGGTCAAAAATGGCGTCATAATTTTAGGGTACTTATTCATTTTTTGGCGGGGGGAGGGCAATAAAACGGGGGGGGGGCAAATCCTCCAATAAAGCGGAGGGGGGGCATTTCCAGACCGTGAACAGGTCTGTATAAGTTACCGCGCATAAGGTAACTGACTTAAATTCAGCCAGCCTTAATTTCAGCAACTGGCTGTTGTTTTTGCCATGCGTAAAGTCATAAAATGAACCCCGTATGGCTACATAGATTGTCATGTCATCTATCTCGTCATACGCAGTTCATTTCATAACTTTGTAAACAGTACAAATAACATGCGGTGGCCGAAATTAGACTGGCCGAATTTAAGTCAGGTACCCTAATATTGTAAAAGATTATTGACAAATATATTTCATTTTCACAAAACTCTACAAGATATTTTTTAAATTTAGAGCTAAAATTCCCGCTTTTCCAGCTGACCTCAAATCAGTTAAATTTTTTATTAACAAGTACCAAAGGCGCATCCATAGATGAACAAGGGGGGTAGAGTGGCGTCCACCGGCAAACCTTGAAATTTTGGGCCCCTCAAATTTTTGAATTTTTTACCCCTGATCCCCCTCTAGATTTTTCAAGAAAAAAAAGAAGGGAAAAAAGGGACAAAAAAAGCGAAAATAAGGTAAAAATAGATCAAAAATGGCTTAAAATACATTGAAATAGGGTAAAAACTGCAAAAAATTCGCGATCATGGCGTCATCATAGGTCAAAAATGGCGTCATAATTTTAGGGTACTTATTCATTTTTTGGCGGGGGGGGGGCAATAAAACGGGGGGGGGCAAATCCTCCAATAAAACGGGGGCATTTCCAGACCGTGTACAGGTCTGTGAACATGCGTCATAGATGAACACGGTCAAAAAGCTAGGGGGTGTTTCGTTTACCCCGGGTAAATGACATTTTAAAATCTAGGAGGGGGTCCAAGGCGGGATCGAACCTCCTAGCTTTCTAGGGGGGGTCGACCCGGGGTGGAAGATTTTAAAACCTAGAGGGGGTCAGGTTACTCAGGTGGGGTCCAATTTCGAAACAAAATGCTTTTAAACCATTAAAAATGTTTAATAATAGTTTTTTTATAAGATATTACTACATTTTATTGAATAAAAAGCGATATTGAGCTATAAAAAGGGTGTAAAAACATGAATTTGCGTTAGAAATTTACGTTTTTAGAAGAAAATTTAGTATAAAAAAGTACTTCAAATTTTCTCGAGTGGGGAGGGGGATCAAATTTTAAAATTTAGAGGGGGGTCAGGGGAAAAAAATTCGAAAATTTGGGGGGAGGGGCCTGGATTTTTTTCTAGTGGGCTCCCAAAAATTTCGAGGCTAGGGGGTGGAGTGGACCCCACCCTATCCCCCCCCTCTTGTTCATCTATGATATGCGTACTTGTCAAATAATCACTTAGTGATGATAAAAAGCGCATGCCTTTTGTAAAATTATAAAAAGTTTAAAACAACCCAAGGGTGTCAAAAGAACCTGACCAGCATAGGTGATAAAGGGGGGCAGTGTGGGGTCCGGTTCACCTCTCCTCGAAATTTTGGTTGGGCCCCCTTCCATAGACGAAAATCTAGGGGCCCTTTCCCCCCCAAATTTCTGAATTTTTTCCCCTGACCCCCTCTAGAATTAGAAATCTGACCCTCCCCCCTCAGGAAAATTTTAGTTACTTTTTTTTATAAATTTTCTTCCAAAAACGTGAATTTTTATCACATATTCATGTTTTTACACCTTTTTTATACCAGAATATCGCTTTTTATTCAATAAAATGTAGTATTCTTCCATAAAAAGCAAATATTGAATTTATTATGGTTTAAAACTGTTTTGATTTGGACACCGGACCCCACCTGACCCCCCTCTGGATTTCAAAAATTTCGCACCCCGGGTAGACCCCCCTACAAAGCTAGGGGGGTCCTGATCCTCCAGGGACCCCCTTCTAGAATTTAAAATTCGATTTACCCCGGGTAACCACTCCCCATCCTAGCCGCCGGGACCGTTCTCACTTATGCTGACCAGTGCATGATTTTCTACTTATTTTTACTTAAATTTCGCTTAATTTTTGTCCATTTTATTGGTTTTTCTTCTTTTTTTTCTCTTCCGCTTGCCTCTCCCCGTTTAAACAAAATTGCCCCTCATCAGCCGCTGTACCGAGCCCCTGTTTTGGAAGTGCCTCCCCCCTCGATAAAACCCCCGGAGGCAGTGGCGTGCCCAGGGGGGCGGGGGGAAGGCGACCACCCCCTCCCTCCGAAATCCGGCGAAGCCGGATTTTTTCGTAAGGGGGACCCTTACGTTTTTTAAATTTTAGGACAGAAAAATTTTTTTCTTTAATATTAATACAGAAACGTTCCTGATGCCTTCAAAAAGCATTATAATCATAGGTCACTGGCCTCCGACGGCTAGGGGGAGGGGTCCACACCCTGGGGTGTTTTGGTTTTTGACCTCTAGGGGGGTGTTAGGGGAGGTGTTTTTTATCAAATCAAGTCTTTAGGGGGGTGTTAGGGGGTTTTTTGGTCTTTATAGAGGGCATAGGTGGGTAGGGGGAGGGGTTGGGGGGGTCATACACCCCCCCAAAATTTCGGATTTTGCTGACACCCCCCCCCTTAAATTTGGGGTAGTCGGGGACACCCCCCCCCCAAATTCGCCTCCCAAAGAAAAATTTTTAAGTGTTATAAAAGGACTAAAAAAATTTTCCGCGCTTCGCGCGGAGTGTTTATTACCTTATTTTCCCGTTTATTACCTTTAAATTCCCCCGCTACGCGGGCAGTTTAAATTTCCCTGCTACGCAGGCAGTTTAAATTGGCAATTTATCTTAGTTTTTCAATTTCAAATCGATTATCCCATTCAGTAGTTAAGGCATACATGTTTAATAAAACTACTATAAAACACTATTATCTTTTTTTAACGTTTTAAAGACATGTTATAAATGTATAGTATAGCTATAAAAAACCTTAAATTTTGTAATTACTATCATTTGGAATTAAAATTTCTAGTGTATTTTAGCGCCTCAAATTATAAATTTTCTCCTCCGGGGGGCATAGTTCCCCCCGAACCCCCCTGACCGAATTTTTAAGATCACAGAAAATTATGTAGAAATTAGGTATAAAAACAAAAGTAAAAGGTATGTTCACGCGATCACCAGGAGACGATTTTTAAGCCGTTTTTAGTATATATTTAAAAAATTTCGAATTCGGCGGCTGGGGGGACACCCCCCACACCCCCCGGCCGACGCTTCGCGTAAGGTGGCGCCGCTAAGCGGCGCGGGCGGCAGCGCTTAGCGCCGCTTTGACAAAACATTTTACCCAACCCCACATTGTCGCCCCCAAAATGAAATCCTGACTGCTCCACTGCACATTTTTATTAAAAGAATTAAAAAAATAAAATTTATAAGTTGCAATAAGATCTTATTTTAATTTTACACAGTTTTAAAGCATTTATAAGCATGTTTTACGTTATTTTACGCGTTTTAAGCTCATTTTAAGGCAGCGCGGAAATATTGGGTACACCCCCCCCCCTCAAAATTTGGGTCTTACTGGACACCCCCCCTAAAATTCGCCAACCCCCCCCCCCCGAGACCCCCCCAAAATCCGAGAGGCTGCCCACCTATGATAGAGGGGGGTGTGGGTGGTCTGGGGAGTGGGCTTTAGGGGGGGGTGTCCGGTCTGAGGTGTTAGGGGGGGTGTCACCCCCCCTAGCACCCCCCATCGGTGACGCGTGACCTATGATTATAATTGTCAAAAAACCAAAATTTCCCTACTACGCGGGTAGTTATATTTATCTTAGTTTTTTTTTTGATTTCATATCGATTATCCATCCCGTTAAGTAGTTAAGGCATACATGTTTAATAAAACTACTATAAACTAAACACTTATCCTTTTATTAACGTTTTAAACATACATGGGCACGGAAGGGTTGGAGGGGGGTTAACCCCCCATATTCTGAGAAGGGGGTTTAACCCCCCCCCCACTCAGAAGTGGGGGGATAAAAAGTTAATCCCCCCAATTTTTAAAAAATGAAGAAAAAAATGTCTTTAAAATGACTTCTAACTGCCTCCAAACTTAAGTTTTGAGGTCAAAATGAATGTTTTAAGCAATAAACAGCTCAAAAATGAAATAAAAAGGGCTTTTTGACCTAAAATTAGCGGTTTTACCTATTTTTCCTTCGAAATCGAAAAACGATATGGGTAAAATGCACTCCAGAAAAAAACGATATGGGTATTTTGCGATTCTCGGATTTTAACCCCCCCCCCCCTAATTTGGGGTTTAGTTTCACCCCCCCCCACTCCGTACTAACTTGCCCATGTATGGTTTTAAACACATGTTTTGAATGTATAGGTATAAAAAAACCTTAAATTTTGATATAAATATCATCTGAAATTAAAATTTTTAGTGTATTTTAGCGCCTTCAATTAAAAATTTTCTCCCCCGGGGGCATTCTGCCCCCGGACCTCCCATAGGTGTTTTTGGTTGGGTCCGCTAGGGGGGGTCCACCCCCGGGTAGAAGGCCAAAATTTTTTAGGGGGGGGTTTAGGGGGGTCAGGATGACATGGGCTTAACCAAGGAGGTCTAGACACCGTTTTTAGGTCGGCAAAGGGAAAAATTTGGGGTTAGTCCCTCCCCTTTTTTGGCTCGCCAAAGATAAAAATTTGGGGGTCTAGAACAACCATTTTTTAAGTTTTTATTTTAATTTTAATTTAATTTTTTACTTAAATTTAGGTTTCTTGGTGCCTTTTAAAAGCTTAAAATTAAAAAAATTTTCCACCCCGGGGGGCATTGTGCTCCAGACCCCCTGACAAGGGGCTCCGCCCCTTGACCCCGCTGGGGGGCTCCCGCCCCTCAGACCCCCTATTTCTGGGGGGCTCCCACCCTCCAGACCCCCTTTGTGGGCCCCTATAAAAAAAAAATCCAAAAAAATCCCCCCTCAATTGAAATCCTGGCTACGGCCCTGTTGAGGGGGGTCTCTGGGCGGCCGTAGCCCCCAAGAATGGGGGGTCGGGGGCGAGAGCCCCCCAGCCGGGTCAAGGGGCAGAGCCCCGTGTCAGGGGGGTCCGGGGGACAGAATGCCCCCCAGGGGGAGAAAATTTTTAATTTAAGGCGCTAAAATACACTAGAAATTTTAATTCCAGATGATAATTAAAACAAAATTTAAGGTTTTTTTTATTCCTATCCATTTAAAACAGGTGTTTAAAACGTTAATAAAAGGTTAATAATGTTTAGAGTAGTTTCATTTAACATGTATGCCTTAACTATTGAGCGGCAAAATCGATTTGAAATTGAAAAACTGAGATAAATTGTCAATTTAAACTACCCGCGAAGCGGGGAAAGTTTGGTTTTTTGACTATTAATATGCTTTTGGAAGGCATCAGAAAGTTTCTGTATTAAAATTTAACAAAAAAAATTTTCTCTCCCAAAATACAAAAAACGTATGGGTCCCCCCTTCCTAAAAAATCCGGCTCCGCCGGAATTCAGGGGGGCGCCCGCCCCCCCGCCCCCCCCCTGGGCACGCCACTGACCACGCTAGACCTAGCCATACATGGGCACGGGGGGGGGGGGGGGGGGGGTCGGGGGTTAACCCCCCCAAATTCTGAGAAGTGGGGTTTAACCCCCCCACTACTTAGGAAGTGGGGGGGAGAAAAAGTTAACCCCCCCAATTTTGGAAAAATGAAGAAAAAAAATGTCTTTAAAATGACTTCTAACTGCCTCCAAACTTAAGTTTTAAGGTCAAAATGAATGTTTTAAGCAATAAAAAGCTCAAAAATGCAATAAAAAGGGCCTTTTAACCTAACATTAGTGTTTTTAACCTATTGTTCCTTCAAAATCGCTCCAAAAAACGATATGGGTAAAATGCACTCCAGAAAAAAAACGATATGGGTATTTTGCGTTTCTCGGATTTTAACCCTCCCCCCTAATTTGGGGTTTAACCCCCCCCACTACCGACCAACTTTCCCATGTATGGACCTACCCCATTCTTTATGTTTTAATTGGTCTCCACTTCCAAATTTGTGTTACTTTGTTTTTTAATCTTTATACGACCCCCTCCCCCTTATCTTGATACGACCCCCTGACCCCTCCTAACCATAGGTGAGCACGGTCGGGGAAGCTAGGGGGGGTGGTTACCCGGGGTAAATCGAATTTTGAATTCTAGGAGGGGGGTCCCAGGGGGGGGTCCCCGTACCCCCCCCCTTAGATTTTTCGGGGGGGTCGACCCGGGGTGCGAAATTTTGAAATCTAGAGGGGGGTCAGGTGGGTCCGGTGTCCAAAGCAAAACAGTTTTAAACCATAATAACTTTAATAATTGTTCTTTTTATAGGATAATACTACATTTTATTGAATCAAAAGCCATATTCATGTATAAAAAGGGTGTAAAAGCATGAATATGTGATGAAAATTCACGTTTTTGGAAGAAAATTTAGTATAAAAAAGGTACCTAAAATTTTCCCGAGAGGGGAGGGGGGGGGGTTATTAAATCTAGAGGGGGGTCAGGGGTAAAAAATTCGGAAATTTGGGGGGAGGGGGGCCCCTAGATTTTCTTCTAGGGGGACCCCCAAAATTTCGAGGCCACGGGGGTGGACCCCACCCTGCCGCCTGCCCCCCCCCCCCTTTCTCACCTATGCTCCTAAACCCCCCTCCAGATTTCAAACTGGCCTACACTGGACCGGGTTGATCGACCCGCCTAAAAAGCTAAGGGGTACGGAACGGACACCCCCCTCTTATCCTAGCTTTTCATCAAAGGGCCATTTACCTGGGGTAGCCACCACACCACCCCACTAGGTTTCCCGCCCATACTCAGTATGTATGCCTGCAAAATTCCCATAAATTTGGGTGAAATAAAACCCCCATGACCAAATTCTTTATGAAACAGTGTTAATTCCCCATAAAATTGGAGAAATGCGTTTGCAAACTAAAATTTGATTCAAAAATTAAGTTTTACTCATAAAAAACATTGATTAACCAATGTTTTATTGTTTCTTAAGTCAAAGAAAAGTCCTAAAAGTTATCATTATTTTAAAATTATCTTATTATCATTTTATCATGATAAATTTCATTTGTATTTTTCGCCAAGTAATAAAATTGGAAGGAAATGTTGCAAAGGCATTATTTTTTGAGGAATCGACACAATTTTATGAGGATTTTGTACTGTTTATGGATGGTACAAGTCCCATACGTGTACCAATTATCAATTTGACCAATCGAAAAGTAAAATACGCATATAGAACATTTGTGTACCCCAAATCGGACACGTAGACATTATTTTTGAGGTTATTTTAACGAATAAAGTTTTTTGTAAAAGGTAATGAGTTCATTCAAGCCCAAAAATTGCCAATTTTTGGTATGTACAATTTTTATGCTGTTAAGGAAAATTTTTTATTAAGCTTTTAAATAATTTTAAAATATATTTCCCGGATTGCCGATTGCCCAGAGTCTGGCGGCTCTGAACATAGTTCAAAACTTTTTCTAGTGCCTACAATTTGTATATGACAGACAACCAGTTAAAAATGGGCTAAATTTCAGTTTTGAAAAAAATAAAAATTTGTTGAAAACGCACATTGAAATAAAAATATGTAAAAATACAATTTAGCTTGATTTTTAGGTTTCGCTTAGGCTTAGGATAACTAATATAAGCAACAATAAGCTTAAAGTAGCTTTTAGAGCTAAATAAAAATTGTTGTCCATGTTTAGATTTTTTTAGATTCTTCAGACTTTTAGCAATAATTATAATTTATAACAAAAAATATAATTTTTAATTTATTTTGTAACTTAGCAAAAAAATTTTTCTTAACAATATAAACTGTACATACCAAAAATAGGCAATTTTTGAGCTTAAATGGGGTCATATTTTTTTACATAACTCAGATGACTTAAATCAAAATAACAACTTCAAAATTGAGGTCTACGAGTATTTGGGGTATAAATTAAATAAGAATGTTTAACATGCGTATTTTACTTTTCAATCAGTCAAATCGATAATTGGTACCCGTATGGGACTTGTACATTTATGGATATTTTAGCGGGTCTGTATAAAAACATGGACAAATTCACCAGACCTGTGCACTGCCCTCCCCCCTGGCGGGTTAGTTTGGGGGGGGGGCAATTCCAAAATGAGGGGACACGGGGGGCAACTTTTTTGAAACAAGTGGAATAAAACGGGGGGGCGATCAGGGGAGAAAGAAAAAAACAGAGAAAAAAGCAGAATAAATCAGAAGATAGAAGGGAAAAGGGAAAAAAGAGACTAAAAAAAACAAAATTAAGGTAAAATTAAGGTAAAAGGTCACTGAA
>JASAMX010019450.1:0-44391 GCA_030248175.1 Microlaimidae sp. YZB2_3 | reverse complement strand
ATTCATCTATGGTCAAAACCCTCCAATTTAAACGGAAATTGTTCAGTGTTAATATTTTTTACAGAGTTATAACGTTATAGAATCACTTTTAGAAAATTAGTGCTTATGAAAAAAGGAGATCTTTTATCCATTAGATATTAATTGGCTAAAAGTGATTTTCCCAAGCACTAATTGGCTAAAAGTGATTCTATTAGCTCCTTCCACAACCATTCCCATAGAGCAAAACCTATATGACGAATACGATCACGAATACTATATGACATTTGAGGGTCCTTAAAATCCTGACGTGCAAACTAAGATCTACAATTATATTTAAAAGTTGTTAAAATTGAAACCAATTGGAAAATTACGTTTAAAATTCATATAACATAACGTATTTAAGGGTAAATTAGGTTACTTAATTCGTTGGCTGATGTCCGGATCACTCTGTTTGAATAAACCAGAGTTCTGGAGCGTGTTTGTACTGATCAGACCTGTGCACTGCCCCCCCCCCGGGGTTAAAACGGCGGGGGGGGATTCCAAAATGGGGGGCACGGGGGGGCAATTTTTTTGAAACGGGGGGGGGGGCAATAAAACGGGGGGGGGAAAGGCAAGCAGGGGAGAAAAAGAGAAAAAAGGAGAAAAAAGGAGAAGAAAAAAAGGGAAAAGGGAAAAAAGGGACAAAAAAAGCGGAAATAAAGTAAAAATAGGTCTAAAATGGCTTAAAATACATTGAAATAGGCTAAAAACTGCAAAAAAATCGCGATGATGGCGTCATCATAGGTCAAAAATGGCGTAATATTTTTAGATTAATTTTTCATTTTTCGGCGGGGGGGGGGGGGCAATAAAACGGGGGGGGGGGCAAATCCTCCAATAAAACGGGGGGGGGGGGCACTTTCCAGACCGTGCACAGGTCTGATGGTGCTATAATTTTTGGGCACTTTTTTCCCCTTTTCTGTCAAAGGCGGAGGAGTACAGTGGGGGGCAATAAAAAGCGGGGAGGGCAAATCCTCCAATAAAGCGGAAAGTGAGGAGGGAGGGGGGGGGCATTTCCAGACCCTTGGGGGGGGGGGGGGGGGGGGGAGGAAGGAGGGGGGCGAGAGAGGGGGGACCCCCCCCCCTAGCTTTCTAGGATGGGTCGACTCGGGGTGGAAGATCAGGTTCAGGATCAGGTGGGGTCCTATTTCCGAAGCAAAATACTTTTAAACCAATAAAGGTTTAATAATAGTTTTTTTATAGGATAATACTACATTTTATTGAATAAAAAGCGATATTGAAGTATAAAAAGGGTGTAAAAATTATGAATTTGTGTTAAAAATTCACGTTTTTGGAAGAAAATTTGATATAAAAAAGTACTTAAAATTTTCTCGAGAGGGGAGGGGGGTCAGGGGTAAAAAATTCGAAAATTTGGGTGGAGGGGGGCCCTGGATTTTTTCCTAGGGGGAGGGCAAAATTTCGAGGCTAGGAGGGGTGGACCACACCTTACCTCCCCTTGTTCATCTATGGTTTTGTCTATCGTGTGCAAGAATAAAACTTTAATTATAATAGTATTCCTCTTAGGTTTGCGTTAAAATTAATTGAGCTCCGGTGCTCCGAAAATTGGTGACTCTTTTTGTGAGTCAGTGCACACTCGTTTAAAAGACAAGTACAGTTGTTAGTCATAAATATCCAAGCGAAATTGTTATGTATGCGTATGATAATAAATGGGCAGGGGAGATAATTATATCCCACCCCGCCTTTCAAAAAAAATCCCAAAAATGCCGTTTTTTTCTGTTTTCTTATGTACATCTTTTTTGCACAGTTCATATTTTGTTTTAGATTTTGGAATCTGTAACTGCTAAAATGCAACAGATGCCGGAAAAAGATCTGGAGCAAGACCACATGGAAGGAACCGATGAAAAAGACTGGGATTGAATTTCTTTGTAAATTAAATTTGTATATTATATTATTTATTACTATAATTAATGAACAATAGAGACGACTTCCGATAATTTGTTTGTAGTATTAATGGGCAGTTGTCGTTTTTAGTTCCTTTCAAAAAATTTAAAATTAAATTTAAAATTAAAAATTTAAAATTAAAATTTCTGTCTGATTTTAAAAATGCTTTTAAGATTATAACGAATATTTTTGACCACTTTACTAATTGTATTGTTTTATTTTTTAAAGTAAATAAATATCTTTTTGCCTATCCTCTCTTTCCTAAAAATCGTTTTAATATTTCTAAAACTCTATTTAAGTAGACAAAAAAAAAGATAAGTAAGTGGCCATATTTTTGTAGCCTTAAAAAACGTAATTTTTGCATTTTTATTTTTGAATATCTCCTACGTACCTATCATTTAAGCGAGAGGGACCTCTATTCTTTTGCAATTTAAAGTTTTCACTGCTTATCAGTTACAGAACTTAGCATATTTTTATAGTACAAGAATTTTTTCAATGTATCAGCTTTGGTATATTATGTTCAGCTATTGTGTTGTGTTTTTTTTTAATTTGTAGGTATAAATCATAATAATTGTAGTGTTAGTATGAATAATCGGCTGTGCCATATTATTACTAATCAGTAATTTATTATAATTTTAGCTGTTTCAAAAAAAGTGTAATTGATTTAATTTCGGCAAAGACTTTTTTTTTGGCTACTAGCAGTTTGGTTGTCTTTTTCTCACGCAGAATTATATACATCAGTTTAATATAAAAAATTTAATTTAAGTTATCACATGTTGTTCCATTTTTCTTTGATAGTAAATTTATGTCTAGAACTAAAACATGTCTAGATTTTTATATAACTATCGATATAAATTATATGAATTTTAGTTTATATCATCCATGACGAAAGTAAAAGTCAAAAGCCATAACTAAGGCTGTCCAAAATTAAATAAGTTACCCTAATAGTTTTAATTCGGTATGTGTCGTACTAGCAAGCTTTTGATGATTTTTTTAAAAATATTTATATTTGTTACCATTTTAAGTCATATTTTTGATGAAGTGAAATTACGTTAAGTACAAAACGGATCGTTTATTCAAGAAAAATTAGAAATTGGTGTCTTGAAAATAAAAAAACAAGAAAATTTTCTAATATCGAAACTGATTTTTTTTTTAATTCGTAAGCTGAAAATAGTTTGTTGTGGGCCCTAAATGTATAAAAAGGTTGAATGTATAAAGTAATAATATTTAAATATTATTCGTAACAAATATTTTGAAAAATAATTTATCTGCTAAGATATTATACTTCGTTAATGTTAAATACCACCACTGAATTTTTTATACTTTACAATTACAATGTCACGTTGTTTAAAAGTGTTTTATGCATTGGTTGATATTTTGCCCTTTATAATAGCCAGGGATTTTATTTACTGAGTTTTATAAGATTTGTGTAATGTGTTCGCTGCAGCCTCTAAGTTGTTTTTTTTTGGATTGGCAATATAAATTTTCTGGATTTGTAAACATAAACAACCCAAAATTTTTCTGTTTTAGTTTTCTATCGTGTATTTTATATGAACAGCAATTCTCATTTTTGTGGGGAGAATGGGACGTTTACTCAAACTCAATTTCATATATTAGCCGATTTTTTATGTTAGTGGTATGGGTATCCAATTTTCATTAAAGCCACACACTTTTGAATGAATATCCTAATGTTTTGAATTGTTATTTTTGTCGTTAATATGTGCACTGTTTTCGCTAATATCTGTGAAAAAAAGTTTATCCCGTGCTTAAAACTTTTTGTGAGCTTTTTGTGTCGCAATCTTTTTTTATTGTGGTTTAAGTAACATTATATGCTTAAATTAAATTTTATTCAGACATTTTGTCGGAAACTTTATAGTTGAACAGCTGCGATTTATCAAAAAAAAAACTCCTTAAACGATCTTTTGGAACTTGAGGTTGTTGGGGTACTAACTTTTGGAAAGGGTCAATTTTTTTCAACAATTAAAACTTTAAATATTCCGAAGTCTTAATTGTAGTCTAGAAAGTGCGTTCGATACTATTGACTCTCTTTAATTGTTTGGTTGAAAAACAGCGCAAAAAATACTGAACGCACTATTCATCATACTGAATAAATATTCAATCAGCTTAAGTATGAGGAATTATACTTAAGTTTTATTGTATGGATTTGGACATTGCATAATGTTTTAAAAGTGTCTGATGTTACTGGAAAACCCACAAACTTCTATCATATCCAAGATTTATAATTTGAAAACAAAAATAGATTGTTACTTGTAGGAAGTCTTAAACCTGCTAAAAGCTTTTAAATGCATTTAATGCTTAAATTCAGAGGTTCGTTTATTAAATGCAATTTTTAGTGGCAATTATTATAACGGTAAACGTGTGGTATTTATTTAGTCATTTGAAATGTTAATTTTTATAATTGAGATTATTGTTTATCGATGATAATAATAATGTATCGCGTTTTTACTGTGTTGTGAATTGTGATCGTGCGTAACCTGCATTCCTCTGTCACTTTTTATTATTATTATTATTATTATTATTATTGTTGTAATGATGTTTAAAAAATATGACGCTCTTAAAAAACGAGTTCTAATCTAAAGCTGACGGGCGGTGGTGTAATGCAGCACCTTGGTACTGAGGCTCCAGATTACAGATTGAAGTTCTGTATTGCATATTTTTCAGCCAAAAAACTAATTATCAAATTGGTGAAATTGGTTCTTAATATTTTTTTCAAAAACTCGATTTATTCGGCTTCATGTTTTTGGACTTCACAGTGGTTTTGTAAAGATTCCCTCTCAATATTACTTCCAAGAATACTTTAGAGCGAACAATTATGAAAAATCTAAAAATTATTATAATTTTATACTGGCGATTTGGTTAAAGCTAGCTTATTGTATGGAGTTTTATTTCCTGAAAGTTAGTATAAAAAAGGTGTAAACTTTAGTATACTAAATCCTATACATTCCAAATGTCACTTTACCACATCAAATGGGCACACGGCACACCTATAAGTAGTATGGATAGAACCGAATATTATGAGCTATATTTTTATGTACTATATTATTATATATAAATGTATAATATCATACTAAATGAAAAAAGTGCATTTTTTTGCCTAATATAAACTGCCGAATATGTTAACAAATTAAACATTCAGTTTTTATTATTTTTATTTATTAATAATTTGGGTTTTTACCCAACATTCCCTTGTACTGGGTATTTTAAATGTTTCATTCAACCATTATTTAGTTGCTTTATCATAATGCCATAAATAAAGTTTTAAAATATTAAAAAGCCAATGAATTTAAAAAATAGTGCGTTTTTTATTTGTAAAAAACTTATTGGTTTGTGTTTACATCAGAGTAATTTATGTTTGGACCTACCTAGCATAACAAAAATTGGCTCGGCGGTCCCACCACGAAACAAAGTTCCTCTGAAATTAAATACATTTTTTAGTATTATTTTTGAAACTGGAAATATTATATACAAATAAAACATATACTTGAAAAATTTTAGTTATCTTTTTGTATTTAATTAAGCACCACAAAATGTTTTTTTCTAATTAACCAAAAAAATTTACATATGAGAAACCTTAGTTACTTTTTATATAGCTACGAATTCTGATTTCGCGGCGGGACCGCGGACCCAAATTTTTGTAATGCTAGGTAGGTCCATTTAGAAAAACTGACAAAAGTACCCAACAATATTGTCTGCAGTTAATTAAACTTTATACGGTATTGTGTAAAACGGTCATTATTTATATGTCTATGTCTATCTTGCTTCCCTGGTAAATTGATGCAATTACTTATTACAATTAATATTGTTATGCTTTTGTGTTCTGCTTAGCATTCTGATCAATAAATCAATAGTTCAGCTTTTTAACACATTGCAAGATGACCATATGATAACTGAAAGAGCTCAACAACAAGTTTGCTTGTCGAATAAATACAAAACAGCATTATTACTTATTTTTTATAATTGTTCAGAAAACTAAATATTAGACAAACATACCCATTATGACCAAAGAATATTTCAAGTTATTGCCAATATAACCAAATAAATTTAAGCCATTGTATTAAAATATCAATAAAATAAGCGTGATAATAATCGCATCCAATCAAAGTATTTAGCCGTATTTACGAACCGGTCTCCGCGCTGAGCGTAGAGTTTGCGCCTATCGCATATTAAAGCGCAATGCTATTAAACTTATGGATATAGGGTAGTGCATTTAATTTCGGCACTTTTTCGTTTTTCCAATGTAACTTTTCACTGTATGGCCTGATTTTTATGTTTGATAGCTCATTTTAAAGTTTTTACGATACTGCGTTGCGTCATAAAAAATTCACTGTACGAAAGTTGTTTTTTTACTTAATTAAATCAGTTTTAAAAAAAATGGAAAATTGCCGAAATTAAATGTTTGCATTTAATTTCGGCACTTTACAAACAATCGATTGTTTCTCAGTCAAAAAATCATCATTTTCAAAAATTTAAAAACCTATCATTATCTCCAGACAGTTTTCTTTAATTTAAGCTTTTACTTGTTGTTCAACGTGTAACTGGCAAAAAGTTACAGCTAAAATGCTAAATGGTATCAAAATGAGAAAAATTTGGGAAAAAAGTGCAAATAGAATTAATTTCGGCACTTTTTAAAAAGACCCCCTTAATGAGTTTAAGTGCAGTGCTATGACTCCTACACATTTCAACGTTGTCTTTTAACTATTTACAACTACAATTTACCACCCGACCACTAAATTCAACCCATTTTTTACCTAGTAAAAGAGAGAAAAAAAGAAAAAAAACACAGAAATAGTGTGCCGAAATTACACTATTTTATTTTATAACGATTGCTCACCACAGACGCAACGTAGAACCACGGGGACTAAAAATTCGGAAAATAGACTAAATTTTACCAGGACAGTTTAATTATTAAACCAATTTATTGCGTAATCATGAAATGCCCATGTTCTAAAAACGAGTAACATTTTTTAACAATTAAAAATCACACAATTTCACATGAAAATATCGTAACATAACAAATAAAAAGCTCACGACAGTCATCTACATATAATTAGCTTTCATTTGAGCTATAAAACGTCGTATTCCGTCCAGGATTACCAAAAATATAGTCCAAAATCAAAAATGCCCAATTGGGAAAAGTGCCGAAATTAAATGCACTACCCTAGTTAGATATTTTAATTTATCATCATGATTTTTTATTTAATGCTAATTGTACATAATATTAATCTATAATTAAAAAGAAACATTAAAAATTACGTAATTTATTTTTATAATATTGTGCTACAACGTAAGATAGGCGCAAAAATCGCGCTGAGCGCGGAGACGCCGGGCGTCGACGCCCGGCGAGGCCTCGCCGGTTTGTGAATACGACTGATTATTAAAAAACTTTCCAAAATTTTTGATTAAATTTAATTAAATACTTTGGATAAATGCTAAAAAGTACATCAAAAAAATTATTGAGCAATGCAAAAACTAACAAAGTTATAATTATAAATCCGTTCTAAAGTTTCAATTAAAGCACTTATTTAACTTCAGTGACTGCGCTTGTCATTCGCGCTATGTTTCCTGATCTGTCGTGTGATCGCTAAAAAAAATTGAAATATTAATCATTTATTAACTATTAGCACTGATGATATTCTCCGTAGCGTAGCTCCGCCTTTCGGAGGTTTACAGCGACCCCCGGAGCACCGAAATAAACTGGAAGGTTGTAATTGTAGGTTTTAAAATCAATTATAAATCTTAAAAATATTTTGCGATTGTCAAGGTTTGCTGTGAGTATAGTTTTTGCAGTTTTCTTTCTTTTTGACTGTAGAAAAACTATAACTGGAGTCATAAGGGTGTGGTTCCCGGAATTTTCGATTTTTACATTTCGTCTTTTACTCGTCTTTGCAAAATTAGTTTTTTGGGTGTACTTTTGTGAATGTACTTTTCAAAAGGGGGATAATTTTTGTGTTTTTGGTATGATAAAAACCTTTTAAAAGCAAAAAACTCCTGGTTGTTGTAAAAACAGGTATTTTTCAACTAAAACCGTGGATTTTACCTTTTTTCCTAAGCCTAAGTAAAACAAAAAATCAAACAAAACTTTGTTATGATGCTTTTATTTAATGTTGTGTGTTTATTTGAAAACGAAAAACATTATTTTTTCTAAACCTAAGCGAAACCTAAAAATCAAACAAAATTTATTGTCGTAATTTTTTTATTCGCACCGCAACTATTTGCTGTTTGAGCTAAAAACTCGACTTTTCAAAAAAGTACGTTCATAAAATCGCACCCAAAAGACAATTTCTCCGTAAAAAGGATGTAAAAAACATGATGTTTTAAGACGAAATGTAAAAGCCGAAACTTCCCCACACCAGAGGGTGTAATTGTTTCACCCAGGGAAAATCAGTACTATTTGGTCCACATAATTTTTCAAGTGAGCATGTACCGGATGTTAATTCACTATTGTCTACACGTCTACCAAAATCATATGGCTTGGGTCCTATTTCACCAGCCTAGGAAATAAAACTGTACTTGTCTACCTACTGCTTCTGTGAAAATTATTACACTACACTGAATACCCCACAAAACCTGAGCCAGATTTTATTTTAATCTATGACTACGTATGTCCATGTTCTTAAGCTTTTTAAAAAGAAATATAATTAATTAATCTTGAGAAACTGATTAACTTCCAATTATTGATAAACTTCCAGTCTAGTGCAAAAAATGGTTTAGATTCGTGCTTTGATTTGTTTGATAAAGGATTTTTTATGTGAATATAGGGTTTGATTAAGGGTTAAGATTTACGGTTTTTGGTTTTTAAATTGAAACATTTGTTATGATAAATATCAAAGATGTTTTATGTTAGAAAATTTGCAGAAAAAAATTTAAGACAAAAAATATAACTTTCCTAAGCCTAAGCAAAACCTACAAATCAAGAAAAAAATCTAAAAAAAGCTTAAAATCTATTAAAATTCCAAATAGTTCACTGCTTAAATAAAAAATATTTATTTCGGAAGATATTATGCCGAAAATA
Organism: Microlaimidae sp. YZB2_3; assembly: GCA_030248175.1. NCBI lineage: Eukaryota > Metazoa > Nematoda > Chromadorea > Desmodorida > Microlaimidae > Microlaimidae sp. YZB2_3. Next base: position 35,441 of record JASAMX010019450.1, on the reverse strand, counting down.
TATTTTCCGGACACTAAAAGGTAAAAACAACTCAAAATTTGGCTAATTTTCATGATATATTGCACGAAAATTACGTAATTTAATCAACACTGACAAAGTTTGCATAATGTTAAAAACTACGGTAAATTAGGGTTGATTTTGGACTAAGTGAGGGTCGGAGTCGGTGGAATTTAGTGTTTGCCTCAATTCTAGGCAAACACTAAATTACACCGACTTCGAATCCGCCTCAAATTTCTGCAAATTATATATTGATGTGCAGGTTAGGCGGAATGAACAGAATCTTGAACAAAATGAACTAAATTAAATGTTTTTAAAATTAATTTAGCTTTTTTTACGTGCAAATTTTTAGAAATTAATAATTTTTACTGTATTACACTATAAAAACATTAAATTAAGTTTAAGAACCATAAAATTAGTAAACACACAATAGAATATAATTAATTATTCTCGAGAAACTTATAAACTTCCAATTATTATTCTAGTCCAAGAACATGGTTTAAATTCTTGTTTTAATTAGTTTGATAAAGATAGTTCATGTGAATTTAAGTTTGGCTAAGGGTTAACATTCGCTATTTTCGGTTTTTAAATTGAAACATTAGTTATGATAAATATCAAAGATGTTATATGTTAGAAAATTTGCAGAATTAATAATTTAAGACAAAGAAAACATTATTTTTTCTAAGCCTAAGCGAAACCTAAAAATCAAAATAAAAGTTTAAAAAATTTAAACCTATTTAATACCAAATAATATACTGCTTAAAGAAACCAAAAATTATTTCGGAAGATGTTATGCCGAAAATATTCTTTCTGGACACCAAAATGTTTTTAAATATTGTAGAAAGCTTTTAAAGACTTTTACAACTCAAAATTATGCAAATTTATGTGATATATTTCACGAAAATTACGTAATTCAATTAACAAGAACAAAATTTGCATAATGTTAAAAACTACATTAGGTTACGGTAGATTTTGGACGAAGTCGGAGTCGGTGTAATTTAATGTTTGCCGTAATTCTATCCAAAGCACACTGCGCTCGTGCGTAATGGCTGCGTGTTCCTTGTATTGTTTTATTAAATCAAATTAAACTGAAAGGAATGCATTAAATATTATGTTTTTTGAATTATATAAACTTTAAAGTGGTATTCTTTTAAAAATACGATAGGCACTTAATAGATTGCTGCGGTACAAGACAAGCTGCGATCGCGTCACAAAAACCGATTTAAAATTGTATGTACTGTACGAATCGAACACTAAATAAAATAAGTTTCGTTAATTTATACCGTGAGATCATGATTTTAAATTTTTAAAAATGTAAGCTACTATTTGAAGTAATAATTTGTGTATTATGGTAACAAATGACCACGTTTTGAAGTTGTATTTTATGCCGTTAAGAAATTTTCTTATTTAATTTAATTTATTGAATCCTTAATTGTATTGATCTTGCTGTACAATTGTTTTTTAACATCAAAATAGTGTAGCGGTTCTAAATATATTTTAAAATTTTTTCTGAAGCTCACCAATTTTGTAAGGCAACCCTTTAAAATCGTTTCAAAATCCAGTTAGGGAACATGATGATGATGGAGAATTATTATACAAAAAATATGAATTAAAAATATTCTGTTAAAATTGCATCATGACGCGGTAGAATAAGAATAGAATAAGTTTATTCACTCAAAAAATTATCACAAATTTTAAGTAAATAGGTTTAATTAAGAGTTGGAACTATATTATATGGAATTAAATTATTAGTAGCACAGAAAAATACACACAAGATAAAAATTTAAGGAAAAGTAAATTATAACAAAAAAACATGCATAAAAGGACTCGTTCAAGAAAGACTTGAAATACTATTAGGGAATAAAATAAAGGGAGAAGACATAAGTGAGTTAAAAAATTAACTGCTGGTGCTAATTTATGTGTCTGTCAAATTTAGTATATTTCAAAGTTAATTCCTTTCATTTTATGTTTAAAACTTGACAAAGAATTTGCCGATATAACATTGGAGGGTAGTTTATTGCAGTATTTTTATACCCTATGAAAAAAAGAATTCAACAATGAATCTCGAGTAGCACGAGGCTTATATAATTTTTTTAAACTATGATCTGTGTAACTGTGTTACGTTTAAAATTTGCTCATTTAAAAAATTATCAAATTTAAGGTGGTTAAACACATATTTATGTCCAAAAGATTTAAGAAGTTTAATCTTTCATTATAAGTTTTACCAGGGAAAGGCCACACTTAAAAACAAGGCGTCTAGTAAAATATCGCTGAACTTTCTCAAGAGTCAATATCTTTACACAAATAAGGTGACCAGATCTGACTACAATACTCTAAAGTGGGTCTCACATGAACTTTGTAGGCGGTTAAAAGCGCAGAAACATTTTGGGTTTGAAAACAATTTAGTATCATGTGAAAATTTTAAAGAATTTTTTAGGTATTTGACTAGAAAAAGAAGAGTATTCGAAAAATTTCATAATATTTGAAACTGGAACGCCCATATCTTGAGCTTAAGTTTTTTTCTATTAAATCATTTCCAACAATCGGTAATTTTTCTTTTTACTTGATTTTTAGGCTTTGCTTAAGCTTAGAAAAAATAAATTTAATTTAAGCGAAGTTTAAAATCGCTTTAAAAGCTAAAAAATGTCCAGATTATATTTTTATTTTTTTTGTTTGTAAATTTTTTTATTCTCGTTCTCTAGACCTTTTAATCAATGTTAAACCGTTCCCAGTAATTTTTTTTTCACTAAAAAACTTTCAAAAAAATGAGTTTCGACAAATAACATTCTGGCAAAATGACCATCGGATAATTTGACACTCAGACGTCAGACCAATTAACCACCAATTTATATCAGCTTAATTTTTAGGTTTCGTTTGGGTTTAGGAAAAATAAACCAAACGGTCAAATAGTCCGAATGTCAAATTAACGGAATGTGGTTCTATCAAAAGTTTATTTTGTTAGGAAGTTAAATTTTAAAGGAGTTTTTATTACGCTAATATATGCATGGAGCCGTTAAAACGTAGTTTTTAATTTAGTTTATTTATTCACAAAAATGTTTTTTGGCAGTATTAATTTTGTATTCAGATTTCCCCAGACCTGTGCACGGCCTGGAAATGCCTTTGTTGAAGGATTTGCCGTTTCCCTCCTCCCTTTTATTGCCTCCCCGCCCAAAAATGAAGAATTACCCAAAAATTTAGGCGCCATTTTTACATAAAGTTAGCGCACAAAATTTGCGCGCACAAATTTCGTGCGCTCCCCGCCCAAAAATGAAGAATTACCCAAAAATTTAGGCGCCATTTTTACATAAAGTTAGCGCACGAAATTTGCGCGCACAAATTTCGTGCGCTCAAATTCACGTTGCTCTAAATTCACGTTTTTGGCAGCAAATTAAGTATAAAAAAAGTACTTAAAATTTTCTCAAGGGGGAGGGGATGGGGGGGTCAAATTTTAAATTCTAGAGGGGGATCAGGGGTAAAAAATTTGAAAATTGGGGGGGGAGGGGGCACTGGATTTTTTTCTAGGAGGCCCCAAAATTTCGAGGCTAGGGGGGAGGGTGGGATGGACCCCACCCTACCCCCATACATGGGCACGGGGGGGGTGGGGGAGGGTTAACCCCCCAAATTCTGAGAAGGGGGGTTTAACCCCCCACTCAGAAGTGGGGGGGGGGAGAAAAGTTAACCCCCCCAATTTTGGAAAAATGAAGAAAAAAAATGTCTTTAAAATGACTTCTAACTGCCTCCAAACTTAAGTTTTGAGGTCAAAATGAATGTTTTAAGCAATAAAAAGCTCAAAAATGCAATAAAAAGGGCTTTTTGACCTAAAATTAGCATTTTTACTTTTTTTTCGTTCAAAATCGAAAAACGATATGGGTAAAATGCACTCCAAAAAAAACGATATGGGTATTTTGCGTTTCTCGGATTTTAACCCCCCCCCCTAATATGGGGTTTAACCCCCCACTCCAGACCAACTTGCCCATGTATGCCTACCCCAGGGACGTAGCCAGGGGGGGGGGGCGGGGGGGGCGGCCGCCCTCCCCGAAACGGTCGGACAGGAGGAAAAATAAGGATAGTGGTTGGGCGGGGGGGCGGCCGCCCCCCTGAAATGGTCGCCAGATAGTAAAATTTGGGGGTTTTCAGAGGCTAAAAATTCAAAATTTTCTAGCGTCTCGCTAATCGCTCGGCGCCAAACTTTAAAATAATTTTAGTACCCCAATGGACCCCCAAAAACCAAAAATTTTTTCCGCTTCGCTTCGCTCAGCGGTCACTTTCTATAGTATACATACATATATATCTCGTTATTTATGTTGCCTGATGCTAATGTTATTTTAAAGTTAGTACAATAATTTTTATAAGTAATAAGTACTACACAGAAAGCAAAACAAACAATCATATTGGTTGATTTATGTACCTCCCCCCTCCTAAATTTTCCTGCCGCCTATAGCGTTGGCTCGGATTTTTTTCATATAGGTAGGTACCCTAGAAAACATGGAGCCGAGATGCTGCTCATGTGCTTTGGTTTACAATGTGGGTTTAGCCAAGGGTTCTGAAACTAACGTCTCTAAATTCCTTTTTTGTAAAAAGGCTCTATCAATGTGTGCTTATGTAATTTTTAACTAAGAAAACATGTTTTTACCGCTAAAAACATTAGATAATAGGTTATTAGGCCAAAAACAGTGTATTATAAAGCTTTATCTACGTTTATCCCTGCTTTTTTAACGTTTTCAAAAATTAAGGGGGGCTCCGCCCCCCCCCCCAAAATTTCGGGGGGGGGGGGGGGGCGTAGCCCGCCCCCCCCCCGAAATTTTTTTTTTGTACTAAAATCCGCCCCCCCCAAAATGAAACTCTGGCTACGTCCCTGGCCTACCCCCCTTGTTAATCTATGATCACCGCGAAATTGTTGCAGTTTTTAGCTTATTTTAATTCATTTTAAGCCTTTTTAGACCTATTTTTACCTTATTTTGGCCTTTTTTGTCCTTTTTGTCCATTTTTTCTTCATTTTATCCTTTTTTTCTTTCTCCCCTGCTTGCCCCCTCTGTTTTATTGCCCCCCATTTCAAAAAAGTTGCCCTCCCCCCGTGCCCTCCCATTTTGGAATTACCCCCTCAAATTAAAACCCTGGGGAAGGGGGCAGTGCACAGTTCTGGATTTCCCCCCTTGCATGAAAATCCATAAATGTCGTTTTTTAGTACAAGTACTAAAAAGTTAAAAGCCAAAAATGACCTCTTTTAGCATTTAAAACTTATGTTGTGATATATAATTTTTTATTAAGCTTTTAAAAATATTAAAAAATTGTTTCTCCAACACAGGGGCGTATTCAAAATTTTGAAAGGGAGGAGTTCACTCCATACAAATATTTTGAAAGGTGGAGGGAGGGTTGTTGGGGTTGTACTCTAAATTTTCAAAATAACATATAAATGACATTAAAAGGGGTAAATTTTTTCACGCTTTGCGCTAAGTGACCAATTTTGGTGTTATTTGCATTGTTTGTTTTAATTAAACTTGAAACATTGTAGGTTCAAAAAGTATAATTTCATTAAAATTGGTGTGAGAGCAAAAAATTTTTTTTTGAAAATTGTCATTAAATCATCAGAATTCAGAAACATCACAAAAGTTCAAAAAGGTATATAAATGTCAAGCGTTGAGGTTGAGCAAAGCGAAGCGCAAGGACCCAAAATTTTTACCTCCGCTAGCCCAAAAGGGGAGGGGGTTACAATCATACATGGGCACGGGGGGGTTGGGTGGTTAACCCCCCCCCCAAATTCTGAGAAGTGGGGTTTAACCCCCCCACTCAGAAGTGGGGGGGGGGAGAAAAAGTTAATCCCCCAATTTTTGAAAAATGAAGAAAAAAAATGTCTTTAAAATGACTTCTAACTGCCTCCAAACTTAAGTTGTGAGGTCAAAATGAATGTTTTAAGCAATAAAAAGCTCAAAAATGCAATAAAAAGGGTTTTTTGACCTAAAATTAGGGTTTTTAACCTATTTTTCCTTCAAAATCGAAAAACGATATGGGTAAAATGCACTCCAGAAAAAAAAAACGATATGGGTATTTTGCGTTTCTTGGATTTTAACCCCCCTAATTTGGGGTTTAACCCCCCACTCCGGACCAACTTACCCATGTATATTTACAACCCCTATAACCCCCTGGCCACGTCCTTGCGCTAAACCAGTTTTCTAACACTAAGACGGTTCTTAGTATATGTTTAAATTTTTTTCTAGTGTGTGCGGTCCGATTTTGTATGGCAACCAAATAAAAATAACAAATTTTGGCTCACAAAAATTAAAATTAATTTACACCAGCTTTTAAAACAAAAAAAAATTCTGATGTCTATATTTTGGAGGTTTGTGCTCAAGCATGTGACAATTAGTTCAACTTTTAAATTTTTTAAGAGTATTTTTAAATGTTCAGACTTTAAAAACGTAAGTTTTTTTTATTTGTTTTGTTGCTTCGCAATTTTTTCTTAACTGCATAAAATTGTACTGTTTATGTCAAAATTAGTCTTTCTATATTTAAATGGACTCCAAACTTCTTTTGGAAGATTTAAATCCCAAAATAACTCCAAAAGCATGGTTAACATGTTCAATTTAGGATATTAATATGTTTTATATGTGTATTTTACTTTCAAAATGATGAAATCAATAATTGGTATGGCTCTTGTACAAAAAAAATGTTTTTCACCACTTTTTATTAAGCAAACTTCTTTAACCGATTTCGTGATGCGTTTGAAACCTGTATTGTACCATACCAATCAGTGGCGTACCCAGAGGGAAGGGCGGGGAGGAGGCAGCCGTTCCCCCTCCCCCGAAATCCGGCAAAGCCGGATTTTTTCATAAAGGGGGACCCTTACATTCTTAAATTTTGGGAAAGAAAAAAATTTTTCTTTAATATTAATGCAGAAACTTTTCTGTCTGATGCGTTCCAAAAGCATATTAATAGCCAAAAAACCAAAATTTCCCAGCTACGTGGGTAGTTTAAATTGACAGTTTATCTTAGTTTTTTGATTTCAAATCGATTTTCCCTTTCAGTAGTTAAGGCATACATGTTTAATAAAGCTACTACTATAAACACTATTATACTTTTATTAACGTTTTAAACACATGTTTTAAATGTATAGGTATAAAAAACCTTAAATTTTGTAATAAGTATCATCTGGAATTAAAATTTCTAGTGTATTTTAACGCCTTAAATTAAAAATTTTCTCCCCCCGGGGAAGGGGGCATTCTGCTCCCCCGGATCCCCCTGACAAGGGGAGGGGCTCTGCCCCTTGACCCCGCTGGAGGGCTCTCGGCCCCCAGACCATACATGGGCACGGGGGGGTTGGGGGGGGGTTAAACACCCCAAATTCTGAGAAAGGGGGTTTAATCCTCCCGCCCCCCACTCAGAAGGGGGGGGGGGGGAGGAAGGTTAACCTCCCCTCAATTTTGGAAAAAATGAAGAAAAAAAGTCTTTGAAATGACTTCTAACTGCCTCCAAACTTAAGTTTTGAGGTCAAAATGAATGGTTTAAGCAATAAAAAGCTCAAAAATGCAATAAAAAGGGCTTTTTGACCTAAAATTAGTGTTTTTAACCTATTTTTCCTTCAAAATCGAAAAACGATATGGGTAAAATGCACTCTAGAAAAAAAACGATATGGGTATTTTGCGTTTCTCGGATTTTAACCCCTCCCCCCTAATTTGAAGTTTACCCCCCACTCCGGACCAACTTGCCCGTGTATGCGCGTCACTTTTCACTTGTCAGCTACCACTCCTGTCTTCAGGGTTGGTATTTGCTCCCCCCCAGACCGCCTCGGAAATGAAATCCTTTGCACGCCACTGATACTAATTGCTATAACTGTGGTTCATTTTCAAATCGAATTAAAATATTTAAATATATTCAAATTCAATCATAAAACACCAGTAGCATGAATGCTATGTTGTAGCATTCATGAATACTAACGTTAGAACGGTTTTAAAAATAATTTGAATTTTAATAACTGAAATTACAGTTTTAAGTGGTTACCATACAATTAAAAAAAAGTAAGTTCCAAAAAACTAAACACAATTAAATTTCGGTTCTAAATATTATAGTACGCTAAGAAACATTTAATTTAAGTGATAAAAATTTAAACTTATCTTAAAAATAAAATGGTTTTCATATTTTCATGGTTTATAAAAGTTGCTGTTCATATTTTTTTGCAACATAGTGTGGTTGGCATAGGTGGGCAGAGCAGAGATGGGGGGTTCGGTTTATACCGCCCCAAAAATCCCGACTATAGCCGACACCCCCCTAAAATTTGGGGGTACCCTGGACACCCCCCCTTTGAATTTGGGGGTTCCAGTACTAAAAACGCTAAAAATGGGGTATTTGAGGTATATCCCAAAAAATTTTTTTTGAGACACCCTCCCCCCCAAATGTTGGGGGTTGAGTGTATGTATACCTCCCAAAATTCGGGAGGCTGCGCACCTATGGTGATCATAGATGAGAACGGTCGGGGAAGCTAGTGGGGGGTGGTTGGTTACCCGGGGTAAATCGAATTTTGAATTCTAGGAGGGGGGTCCGGACCCCCCTAGCTTCTTAGGGGGGTCGACCCGGGTTGCGAAATTTTGAAATCTAGAGGGGGGTCAGGTGGGGTCCGGTGTCCAAAACAAAACAGTTTTAAACCATAATAACTTTAATAATTGTTCTTTTTATAGGATAATACTGCATTTTATTGAATAAAAAGTGATATTCTAGTATAAAAAGGGTGTAAAAGCATGAATATGTGATGAAAATTCACATTTTTGTAAGAAAATTTAGTATAAAAAATACCTAAAAATTTCCCGAGGGGGTAGGGGGGAGTCAGATTTCAAATTCTAGAAGGGGGTCAGGCGTAAAAAATTCGGAAATTTGGGGGGAGGGGGCTCCCTAGATTTTCGTCTAGGGGGTCCTAAGATTTCAAGGCTAGGGTGGGAGTTGACTGGACCCCACCCTGCCCCCTCTCCTTTCTCATCTATGATGGTGATGGGTGATTTAAATTTTTGCGTAAACTTTATAGGCCAAACTATGCTAAAGGAAAAGGACGAGTATGCTATAGGTTCCAAACGCGTCTAAAACACTCTGTATTGTTATAATTTTTATTGTTTGTTTAGTTACCTGTACATGATTTCATGATTTTACACAGTTCCACTAAAGAATGGACAAATGGATATTTGTAAAGAAGAGAAGAAAACTAAAAAAATAAATAGAGGAAACCAAAGAATATAATGGAATCCGTAGGAGACTTTGAATATAACAAAAAAGATCTGATTGGTCATGGTGCATTTGCGATTGTGTATAAGGGAAGATATAAAGATGTAAGTTATATGATAAGTTGATATTGTTTGGTTTTGTGTTTTTATATTTAGTTTTAAGTAAAAATGATTAATACAAGGGCGTTGGCAACTAGCTAGGATTTCAAAAAGATGAGGGTTGCACGCATAGGTGAGAAAGGGGGGGGGGGGCAGGGTGGGGTCAACCCCGGGGGGCCCTAGCCTCGAAATTTTGGGACCCCCTCCCTAGACAAATTTCTAGAGGCGGTCCCCCCTCCCCCCTAATTTCCGAATTTTTTTACCCCTGACCCCCCTCTAGATTTTGAAATCTGACCCCCCTACCCCCTCGGGAAAATTTTAGGTACATTTTTTATACTAAATTTTCCTCCAAAAACGTGAATTTTCATCACATATTCATGCTTTTACACCCTTTTTATACATGAATATGGCTTTTTATTCAATAAAATGTAGTATTATCCTATAAAAAGAAGAATTATTAAAGTTATTATGATTTAAAACTGTTTTGCTTTGGACACCGGACCCCACCTGGCCCCCCTCTAGATTTCAAAATTTCGCACCCCGGGTCGACCCCCCCCTTAAAATGTAGGGGGGGTCCGGACCCCCTAGGACCCCCCTCCTAGAATTCAAAATTCGATTTACCCCGGGTAACCACCCCCCCCTAGCTTCCCCGACCGTGCTCACCTATGGTTGCACGCACTCCATACAAATTTTTAGATGGTGGTTTGGTTTTTACTACAAATTTGTAACCTTAAAAAGACATTTAAAACTATATAAGAGGTAAAAATTTTTTGCGCTTCTCGTAAAGTCATTATTTTTCTTTTATTTGCAATGTTTTTAAAATTAAACTCCTAAAATTAAACTAAAAAAGTTATACATATTTAAATAGTCATTAGCAATCAAAACTCGCTAAACATAGAGTTACTTATTATGTTTTTTTTTCTCTGACTCCTTATTTTACCCCCCCTTGGTCCTGACCCCTTTTAGATTTAAAATTTCTTTACCACAACCCAACGCCCTCTTTTTTAAAGAACCAATTTTAAAAAAGGGTAAATAAAACTCCCCCATAACTCCGTTGGCCATTGTACATCTATGCATGGGCTGGGGGGGGGGCGGGGTCCGGTGGGGGGTGGCGTTTGCGTCGGTGGGGTTTTTTGCTTTTTTTTGTTTTGGGTGTGTTTTGTTTTTTTTTTGGTTTTTTTAGTGCTTTCCTATGTTTATAGGAATATTTAGTTTTTCTTTCGCGGGTCGCTTGCTGTGTTTCGTGAGTTTTTTCTTTGTTTTTTTTTCTTATTTGTTGCGAGGTATTTATGGTATATATGTTTCTATAATACTATTACTTCTTTTCTGTTTTTAACGTTTTTTTTACATGTTTTGAGGATAGGATTTATTTTGCTTATTCTGCTGGATTTCTCTGGAGGGTATTTTCTGCGGTAGATTAGCGCTTTTCTCCGGGGGGTCTTCTGCCCGCCTCCCCCCCTGACAAGGGGCTCTGCCCCTTGACCCCGCTTGGGGGGTCTCGCCCCCCATACCCCTCATTTCTGGGGGGCTGCCGCCCCCCGCCTCCCGCGAGCCTTAGTGGGTCTCCGCCCCCCCCCCCCCCCCCCCCAGAGAAATCCCGGGCGCGCGCCTCTGCTTGGGCTCTGGTGTGTGTCCCGCGCCCCCCCGAGATGGGCGCGCGGGTGGAAATACATAGTTGTATTCGTGTACACCCTTTAGTTTACCACCTCATTTTTTACTTAAGAACAATTATCTTAGTTTTGTGCCATAGTCAAAATAGTTTTTTCTAATTTTTTAAGCCAGAAAGGATTTTTTAGTTACTCACCCCCATTTTTGTTTCTCAGCAATAATAACGATGCTATACTGTTACAGTACAAAGTGCTATATAAATTATTTTCATAAAAATGTTTTTGTTTCAGCGTCATGATTTGGTAGCTATAAAGAGTATAACGAAGAAAAATCTGTCTAAATCCAAAAATCTCCTAACAAAAGAGATCAAGATATTAAAGGTAATTTTTTTTTATTTTGTATTATAATTTTGTTACGGTTTGCATTATTATTTTATTATATCACAAAATTAATTCACACTTAAGCAGACCTGTGCACGGTTTGGAAATGCCCCCCACCGCTTTATTGGAGAATTCCCCCCGTTTTATTGCCCCCCCCCCCCGCCCTAAAATGAAAAAGTACCCAAAAACTATGGCGCTATTTTAACCTATAATGACGCCATCATCGCAAAATTTTTGCAGTTTTTAGCCTATTTCAATGCATTTTAAGTCATTTTACACCTATTTTTACCTTATTTTCGCTTTTTTGTCCCTTTTTTCCCTTCTTTTTTCTCTTTTCTTCTTTTTTTTGTCCTTTTTTCTCTGTTTTTTCTTTCTCCCCTGCTTGCCCCCCGTTTCAAAAAAGTTGCCCCCCGTGCCCCCCAGTTTGGAATTGCCTCCCCCCCAAAAAAAATTAAACCCCGCGGAGGCAGTGCACAGGTCTGCTTAAGGAAATGAAAAAACTCAACTTTTAATGCATTTGGTATATGTCAATATTTTGGAAGTTATATTTACCCCAAAACTTATCACAATTCGTAGTTGATTGCTTTATAAGAAGTGTTATTATTATTTATAAGCATTTCTTTTACGTATAGATTTTTATATCACAGGTTAGTTTCGTAGAAATCTTGTTTTGTTAGAAATTTTTTGAAAAGTCACATGTATGATTTTTAATTTAGCTAACGCTTTGTAATTATATTTTCGTTACCCAACAAGATTAATGTTTCATTTCGGGGAAGAAAGGGGCGGACCTCAGTACAAAAAAATTGGGGGTGGCGATTCTTGAAATAGTTAAAAAAGCTGGATAAATGTTATTATCCAATGTTTTTAGCATTAAACATTGTGATGTTTTAATGTATTTTAATGCTCAAGTGAGCTAATTATTTATTGAACAAACTCTATTTACTGGATGAAAATAAAATATAAAATTATACTACAAGCAAACAAACATGACATTAGAAGATATTGTATGTATATAGGGCCCGACCCGGTCGGGCCTTATATACATAAAAAATCGGTCCGGTCGGCCCGACCGGACCAGGATTTTTTGGTCCGGCCGGACCGGACCGGACTTTCAAAAAGTCTGGACCGGACCAGACCGGATCATAGTAATAATTTAATATGTATATATTTGATACATATATCTAGATATAATTTATAATATATCATTTTGAAGAGGTTTCAAGTCTATAAACAAAACTTTAACCAAAATATCTAATTAAAAATTTACTAAAATCAAGGCAAAATATTGGAAACAATACAATATGCCAACAAAACAAAATAGCAACAATGAAACAACAAAAAGCTAAAAATAATCAATGTAACAGAAGCCAATAAAAGCATATTCAGTCTTGAAGACAACTAATAATATTCAAACTTTGTAATTCAGAGATTTTAAGTTGTATTTCAAAAATACTAGTTTTTCCACATTCTCTGGCTTTAAGGATGCTCTGTCACCTTCTGAACTCAATTGAGCCACTTTAAAAGATCTCTCACTTGCCACAGAGTCGCAAGGTGCTGACAGATACTTTTTTGCCATCTAAATAAGTGATGGAAGTATTTTTTTGGAAATGGAGTCTGCCTCTGGAAGATATCAGATATTTTTATTTGCTTTTGAGTTGCAGGTTCCTCCAAATCTTCCAAAATGTACAGACTTTCCTTCTCTGTAGCTTTCACTTTCTTTTCCTCTTCCTTCAATTTCTTCAATTCTTGCAGACTCTTGTATTCCCTGGGATGGGAGGTTTGAAGATGACGCCATAATGCACTGGTAGTATAAGATTTTCGATCATTCCCTCTTTTGTATTTTGTGGACTTGGACAGACACAATTGACAAATGGCCTTTGTCTCATCCTCAGGCTTTACCTTGAAATGTTTCCAAACCATTGCCATTTACACTCATCTTTCTTTCTTGCCTTTAACTACAATTAAAATTCATGTATGTATTTAACAACCTTTAAAGACAAAACCATAAACGCGCCAACACAATGAAGAAATAGATTAGCACAGCAAGAATAATGAAACACAAATTATAAACACTAATTATCATAAAGCAAAGCCAGGAAAAACAAATTTGCATATTGATGGGGAGTATTATAGGTTACACCGAGAGGATAAGAGTAAAAAAGAATATAAGAAAAGAATAAAAGAATACCTAGTTAGATACATTATAGTAAGTACAAGTGACATATTTAACGAAACAAACTGCCATCCAAACTGAATAAATCAAGTAAGTAGGAAGCATCTAAAGATTTTGAAAGACAGAATACATACATGTGTGATATTTGTGATACAAAGAGTCGCCAGGTTGTGATAAAAAGCATAAGTGAGGATCTTAAATAAAAGTTAAAAGTATAAAAACAGAAGATTTAAGCTTATAATCACCAAAACAATTAATAAAATCAACAAAGCTGTAATAAAATATAAAAAAAGAATTTAAAATAAGATAAAATATATTTATAACAAATAATATGTAAAACCATTCAAAAAAAGAAAAAGTCCAGCAAAATAAAAAAGTCCAGCCCGGACCATACCAAAAATGGCCGGATATCCAGCCTCGGCCGGACCGGACCGGATATCCAGTCGGGCCCTATATGTATATACAGACCTGTGCACGGTCTGGAAATCCCCCCCCGTTTTATTGGAGGATTTGCCCCCCCCCCCCCGTTTTATTGCCCCACCCCCTCGCTAAAAAATGAAAAAAGTACCCTAAAATTATAACGCCATTTTTGACTTATGATGACGCCATCATCGCGATTTTCAAGTTTTTAGCCTATTTCAATGTATTTTAAGCCATTTTAGATCTATTTTTACCTTATTTTCGCTTTTTTGTCCTTTTTTCCCTTTTCCCTTCTTTTTTTTTCTTTTTTTTTCTCCTTTTTTTCTCTTTTTTTCTTACCCCCTGTTGGCCCCCCCTTTTTATGCCCCCCCCTGTTTCAAAAAAGTGGCCCCCCGGGCCCCCCCATTTTGGAATTGCCCCCCCCCCGTTTTAACCCCGGGGGGGGGCAGTGCACAGGTCTGTATATACTCATTTTTTGGTGAAAAACTCTACTGCATACCTACTAATCTAGTATAGTAGATATTGGGATAGCCAGAATTTCAATGGAGGAGTTTTCAAGTTTTGTTTAGGGTTACGGTTAGAGCTCAAAAGATTTTTTTATTTTCTTCAATATTCGTAGGGCAGGTTTAACTTAATCCCTCCTCCCCCAATCCAAAGTGTGAGGTTAGATTGGGGTGTAATAACTAACGTTCTCAAAATTTCAAGAAGGGTGTGGCGTGGTTAAACTCTTGTTTATGTACGGTTTAATTCAAGCATATTTACAGAATTTGAATGTTTAACCCTAATTGAAGCACGGTAAAAAAAAGTTTGGAGAGGAGGGCGATGGTTTTGGTTTTTGTTTTATTTCAAGAGAAAGGGACAAAATTTTGTGTAGAGGAAAAGGAAACTTCCCTTTTAACCGATAGCTTTGACTCATGGTTTTATATTATAATATTATGTATAAATAGATGAACACAGTCACGAGAGCCAAGACCCTAAGATAGATATGTAAATATAAAACTGTCTGACGCAAAGTATTCACATTTTTGGTGGAAAATTTAAAATGAAAATTGTACCTAAATAAAACTTTTACGAGGGAGAGATTGGTCTAATTTAAAATTCTAGGGAAGGGTAACGCTGGAAAAACTTTGTAATTTTGAAGAAAAAGGCGTCTTGGATTTTTTTTTGGGGAGGAAGAAAAATTTTATAACTAGGGTTGTTAGCATAGGTGTTTTTTTTGGGGGGGGGGGGGGGACAGAGGGGCGCACCCCCCCTAGAGCCAAAAATTTGGACCCCTCTAGAAAAAATTCAGGGGCCTCCCCCCACCCCACCCCAAAGCTCGAGAGCGGTCCGGCCTGACCCCCCCTAGCGAAGCTGACCCCCCTCCCCCCACCCTCCCGACCAATTTGGAAGTATATTTTTTTATTTACTGTCAAAAACACGGGTTTTTAGTTAAAAACAGTGTTTAAATACACTTTTTAGGCCTAAATAGGCTGTTTTAATACATAAAATTCAATATTAGACCTTAAAACACTTAAATTATTGAGTTAAAAAAATTTTGCTAAAAAATTGGACCCCCCTGATCCATACATGGGCAAGTTGGTCCGGAGTGGGGGGGTTAAACCCCAAATTAAGGGGGGGGGGGTTTAAAATCCGAGAAACGCAAAATACGAATACCCATATGTCGTTTTTTTTCTGAAGTGCATTTTACCCATATCGTTTTTCGATTTTGAAGGAAAAATAGGTAAAAAACGCTAATTTTAGGTCAAAAAGCCCTTTTTATTGTATTTTTGAGCTTTTTATTGTTTAAAACATTCATTTTGACCTCAAAACTTAAGTTTGGAGGCAGTTAGAAGTCATTTTAAAGACATTTTTTTTCTTCATTTTTCCAAAATTGGGGGGGGTTAACCTTTTCTCCCCCCCCCCACTTCTGAGTGGGGGGGTTAACTCCCCTTCCGGGGGGGCATGGGGGCCCCCACCCCCCCTCCCCTCCGTGCCCATGTATGCCCCTGACCCCTCTAAATTTGAAATCTCGCACCCGGGGTCGACCCCCCTAAAAAGCCAGGGCGGTCCGGACCCCCCTGGACCCCCCTAAAAAATTTTGGCCTTCCACCCGGGGATGGACCCCCCCTAGCGGACCCGACCAAAAACACCTATGGTTGTTGGACTTCACCATTGCACCCATACATGGGCACGGGGGGGTTAACCCCCCGAATTCTGGGAAGGGTGGTTTAACCCCCCCCCCACTCAAACTCACAAGGGAGAAAAGATTAACCCCCCAATTTTGAAAAAAAAACGAAGAAAAAATGTCTTTAAAATGACTTCTAACGGCTTCTAAACTTAAGTTTTAAGGTCAAAATGAATATTTTAAGCAGTAAAAAGCTTAAAAGAGCAATAAAAAGGGCTTTTTGACCTAAAATTATCGTTTTTTTTTACCTATTTTTCCTTCAAAATCGAAAAACGATATGGGTAAAATGCACTCCAGGAAAACACAATATGGGTATTTTTCGTTTCTCGGATTTTAACCCCCCCCCCTAATTTGGGGTTTAACCCCCTCCCTCCACTCCGGATCAACTTGCCCATGTATGCTTGCCCTCCCCAGTTAATCCATGATAATTTATGCTTATGTGGAAAAATCATTTTACGAAAGTTAAACGGCGCGGTACGACCATTAGACCAAAGTGGAGCAATGTTTATTCAGAGGCTATCGATAGACACTCGTGTTTCGTGTGCACATGATTTTTAATTTATTCAACGCAAGAGTTAAATTTTTTTAATGTATAATAAACGTTTTTTACGTCGCTTCAATTTAACCGATAGAGGAACTAAAAAAAAATCGATTTTCCTCAGCTCTCCGCCCAACAAAACAGCGAAACTCTTGTTTGCGATATTGCAATCGCCCGGGCTTATCACAAGACTGGGTGGGATTAATACAATGGAGAGAATAAAAAAAATGAAAAAAAGTCTTAACATGCCTCTTGGATACCAATTTAATAATAAATAAAGTTTTTTTTCGTGGGTTTATTTTAATTAGAATTACAGCCTTAGAATATACTTTTTGATTTGATGAGAACGCGGGGGTTGTTATTCCTGTATAGTGGATCTCTATTTCTCTTAATAAATTTTCTTAAATACTATATCCGATATTTTTTTACTTAAAACGTATACATGATTAATAATACCTCAAAGTTTGATTTCATTTTTAATATTTTTACTTGACCCTGTTTTGTAGCAGGCTATATAAACATGTTGAGTTTTTAATGCTGACGAACGCCTTAGGCCATTGGTGGGTAGCCCCTCATTTCTGGGCGGCTGCCGCCCCCCAGACCCCCCTTGAGGGTTATTTCCCCCAGACCGCCTCCGCCAAAATGAAATCCTGGGCTTGCCACTGTCCATAAATAAGCCCATTAATTAAACAGTAATTAAATTTTAGTTGTGTTATAATTTGTCCCCATAATTTTGCAATTTTTATTAAATTAAATTAGTTTTGCTATTTTTTACTGTTTGTATGCAATTTTTATTTTTCTATGCGTTTAAACGTTTTTTTTTAGCCCAAAGGTCCTAATGTTTAAATGTTCTTTTCTTAGTTAATATTTTAAAGAAATTATCTAAATTATTACACTATGGATTTATCCCTAATTATCTATATCTTTGCACTTTTTTTAAATTCTAATTTAATTTTTTTAATTTTAATTTAAAAATTAGTGCTGTGACCTTGGGTCCAAAACGTATTTAAAAAATCAACTTTACAGTAAGGCTGTTAGATCAAAACTAAGTTTATTTTCAATATTTTTATTAAACTTTGCATAAATATAATAAATTATGATTATGAATCACAAACAAACAAATCAATATGAAATATTTAAAATTCAGACCTGTGCACGGTCTAAAAATGCGCCGTTTTATTGTATTTTCCCCCCCCTTTTATTTCCCCCCCCCGCCAAAAAATGAAAAAGTACCCCTAAAAATATGACGCCATTTTTGACCTATGATATACGCCATCATCGCGAATTTTTTGCAGTTTTTAGCCATATTTCTAATGTATTTTAAGCCATTTTAGACCTATTTTTACCTTATTTTCGCTTTTTTTGTCCCCATTTTTCCCCTTTTCCCTTCTTTTTATCTCTTTTTTTCTCCTTTTTTTCTTTTTTTTCTTTCCCCCTGCTTGCCCCCCGTTTTATGGCCCCCCCGTTTCAAAAAAGTTGCCCCCCAATGCCCCCCACATTTTAGAAATTGCAAAATCCCCCCTGTTTTAAACCCCGGGGGGGGGGCAGTGCACAGGTCTGAAAATTTATATACCTTTTTTATACCTTTTTATAACTTTTAAGTCAGGTCCCCCCCCTTTTGAAAGAATTTGTATGGAGTACAACCCCCTCTCTGAAATCCTTGCTACGCCCCTGGTAACATCATTTTAAAGTTTTGTTTCATAAAAAACTTTTTTTCTTCTTAGAAACGATCATAGATGAACACGGCCAAAATGCCAGAGAGGGGGGGTGTTTACCCCGGGTAAATGACATTTCAAAATCTAGGAGGGGGGTCCTAGGGGGGGGTCGAACCCCCAATTAGCTTTCTAGGGGGGGTCGACCCAGGGTGGAAGATTTTGAAACCTAGAGGGGGGTCAGGACGTCAGGTGGGGTCCAATTTCCGAAGCAAAATAATTTTAAACATTAAAGGTTTATAGTTTTTTTTATCAGATAGTAGTACATTTTATTGAATAGAAAACAATATTCAGGTATAAAAAGGATGTAAAAACATGAATTTGTGTTAAAAATTCACGTTTTTGGAAGAAAATTTAGTATAAAAAAAGTACTTAAAATTTTCTCGAGATGGGAGGGGGAGGGGTCAGATTTCAAAATCTAGAGGGAGGTCAGGGGTAAAAAATTCGAAAATTTGAGGGGAGGGAAGGGCCCCCCTGGATTTTTTCTAGAGGGGGGGGGCAAAATTTCGAGGCTAGGAGTGGGGGTAGACCCCCCTCTAACCCCCCCCCTCTGTTTTTTTGTTAGAGTGAAGAAGGTTCTTTAATTTTGTTTATCTAAAAAAGTTTTCCTTCTGTTCTTCTTAGAAACCATATATATTTTTTTGTAATTAGAATATTCAGATTAAAAGCTTTCTATTGGTATATATTGTATAACTTTATATTTAATAAATTTTTTTGTGGAACAATTTGCTCATAAAAAAGATTCCGGGTATATTTTTGAGACAAATTCTAAATTTTAAAGGCGTGTAACTTCAAAAATACACAAGATATAATTCTAAAAATTGGTATTAGGCTTTTCTGATATACTACCAATATGTGCATAAAGTTTCATTAAAATTGAAAGAGATTAAATAGCCTTTTGCCGGGTGATTTCCCGTGGAATGCGCCCATAGGTGCTAGACAAAGTGAATATTTAATAGGGGTTATGGCATAGGTGGGCAGCCTCTCGGATTTTTTTGGGGGGTAGGGGTATACCCGACCCCCGAAATTGGGAGGGAGGGGTTTCCCATAATTTTTTGGGGTATACCTCAAATACCCCATTTTTAGCGTTTTTAGTACTGGGACCCCCCAAATTTTATGAGAGGGGGGTACCCCCAAATTTTAGGGAGGTGTCGGGTATAATCAGGATTTTTGGGGGGTATAACCTCCAAACGCATTTTACCCATATTGTTTTTTATTTTAATTATTTTAGAACTTTTTAATCAATAGTATATAGGTGGGTACAAAAATTTTTATTTTTGGTATATTGAAAACGCCAAATGACGTCAATACACGCAGTCCAAAATTGTTTTCCCACAGACACTATATCGCTGTTAATACATAAACACATCAAGTGACAAAAAAAAAATAACTCAAAGCTGACACAAAATATATTTGGTTGCGACTCATTTAAGATTAAAATTATTTTTAAAGGCAACTCTTAATTTAAAATTATTTTTAAATTATTTTTTGTCAGTTCCTGTAAAAGTAACAAGTCAAAATAAATGTGCAATGAATGGTCCGTGCGACTTATTTAGTTGAAGTTGATGGATTATCGAAATTTAACTTAATTAATAAGGAGTCTCAAAGGTGGAATTTTGTGTTGGCTTTGACTGGTTTGTGTGACAGCAGCGGAAGCATGCGAAATAATACCACGCAAGCTGTTGACATCCAATTATGGCAGAAGGCTTGTTGTTTATCGATTTTCTTTACCACTTAGTAAGAAGGATATAAATATCAGCGGTATCTATAGGAGGCCAGAAACAAAAAGAACCGCCTCTAGCACATAATAACCTCACTTACTGATTGACTGCATGGCGGCAAGGAAGTTAAAAAGGAAACTTCTTTTTATTTTTGGAGGGATGAGAAAAAAAGCCGTTGGTAAAAAACGTGATTGAGAGAGAAATAAGCTTAACGGTTTTTGCTCGATTAGCTCGTTTTATGCTTGGGAAAAATCGAACAAGACGAAGAGAAAAGGGAAGGTTTTGGTCGTCAGGGATATTTTATGCATTATGATTTACTTCAATAAAACTCTAATTTAGTAGATTATCGTTTAAATACAAGACATGAAACGAACACGGTCATAGATGAACAAGGGGGGTATTGGGTGGGGTCCACCCTCCTAGCCTCGAAATTTTGCCCCCCCCCTTGAAAAAAAATCCAGGCCCCACCTCCCCAAGCTTTCGAATTTTTTACCCCTGACCCCCCTCTAGATTTTGATATCTGACCCCCTCCCCCTCCCCCTTCTTTTACCCCACTCCCCCCTCGAGAAAATTTTCAGTCCTATTTTTATACTAAATTTCCTTCCAAAAACGTGAATTTTTAACACAAATTCATGTTTTTACACCTTTTTATACCTAAATATAGCTTTTTATTCAATAAAATGTAGTATTATCCTATAAATAAAACAATTATTAAAGTTATTATGGTTTAAAACTGTTTTGCTTTGGACACCAGACCCCACCTGACCCCCCTCTAGGTTTCAAAATTTTCCATCCCAGGTCGACCCCCCCTAGAAAGCTAGGGGGAGTCCGAACCCCCTAGGTCCCTCCCCCTAGATTTTGAAATTTCATTTACCTGGGGTAAACACCCTCCCTAGCTTTTTGACCGTGTTCATGTATGAACACGGTCACCAGAGCTGGGGGAAAATGTCATTTTAAAACTTAGGAGGGGTGCTGGGGGAAGAGAGGAGGGGGGAGGTTTCACCCTAGCTTCCTAGGATCAAGAATATAATATATTCTAATATATTCTATAATAATATATATTATATAATAACACAAGAATATGTCTGACTGTACACTAAATTTTTGACCAAAATTTTGCGAAAAGAGTCGCACTTTTGAATTCGCGTGCGACTTTTCTCATAAAAGGCCACCATTTTTTGCTAGCTTTCCTGTGCTGTGATTTTTAATACAGTGTTATTTTTCTCACAGTGGGGACTGTGACTTCTTTGGACTTTTCCCTTTGGATTGGATTTTGTCCACAGGACAAATTTTAAGTAGCATTCATACTTCGTCCAAAGGAAAAAGTCCACAGGACGTTTTTGCTTGTCAAAACGACGTTTTGGCTTTTCTAAAATTGTCCTTTGGACTTTGTCCAAAGGCGTTTTGAAAAAATTTTTAGGGGGTGGGTCCAGGTGGGTCCGGGACTCCCCTGACTTTTTAGGGGGGATCGACCCAGAGTGCGAGATTTCATATTTAAGGGAGGGGGGTCAGATTTTTTAACAAAGTTTTTTAAAATCAATAATTTAAGTGTTTTTAGGTCCAATATTGAATTTCATTTACTAAAACAGCCTATTTAGACCTAAAAAGTGTGTTTAAACACTGTTATTAATTAAAAAACCGTGTTTTTGACAGTAAATAAAAATTATACATTTAAATTGGTCGGAAGGGGGGTCAGCCTCGCTAGGGGGGGTCAGGTCGGACCGCCCTCGAGCTTTGGGGGGGGGGCTGCCTGGATTTTTTCTAGGCGGAGGGTCCAAAATTTTGGCTCTGGGGGGGACCCCTTCGTTCCCCCTCAAAAACATCTATGCTCCCATTCACTCCGGTCAAATTTCGCATGTATGGCAGGGTGAGGTTCTTTAACCTCAAAATTTTAAGCCCGCCCACAAAAAATAGAGCCTTCCCTCAAATTTCTCCGCCTGACCCCCTTTAGAATCTTAAATTCGTTCCCTCCTTCCCCAATTAATTATTTTCAAAAATGGGAGGGGGAAGGCAGGCAACATTTTTTCCCCCTCCCACTTTGAGGAAGAGAAGGGTAGAAAACGTAAACTCCATTCCATTCCCAAAACTGGAAGAGCGGGAATTAACCAACCCACAAACCCCATTTTCCAGTGCCCATGTACCTATGCTTTTATTGTGGTAATTGTTTTTTTTTTAATTTTTATAGGAATTGAGTGGTTTGCAGCATGAAAATCTCGTAGGATTAATGAAATGCATCGTAAGTTATAAATTAATTACTTATAATTATATTTCTTTTACTATTTATTTATTTTTAGTATAACTTTTGTACAGTTTAATACTGTGTTTCGTTTAAAAAAACAATCAAAGAAATAAACTTTTCAGGTTTTGGTTACAACGCTGTCATAAAATTTTTTAGTGGAAAGGATATTGTTTGTCTCAAAATATTTTTTTTTTTTCTTTTTCTTTTTTTTTACACTAGTTATAAAAAAGTGGGGGGTGGTGGGTGGGGGGGGGGGGTGGGGGGGGGGGGGGTTGGTTTCGTTTTTTTTTGGGTGTTTTTTCGTTTTTGTTTTGGGTGGTTCTTTTTGGTGTTTTTTTTGTTTTTGAGCTTTTTATTTCTGTTGTTTTTATCTTTATTTTGTCCTTTTTGATTGATGTTTGGAGGTGGGGAGGGGTTTGTTGTCTTCTTTTTTTTTCTTTTTTTTTCCTTTTTTTGGGGGTGGGGGTGGGGTTTTCTCTTCTCTCCCCTCTGTTGAGTGGGCGTTACTTCCCACTTCCTGGGCTCGGGGAGCCCCCCCCCCCCCCCCCCCGTGCCCATGTATGCATCTGGCCTGTGCGCGGTCTAAAAATACCCCCCAAATATAAGTAGCTGTGGTTCCCCCAGTGGCGTAGTCAGGATTTCATTTCGGAGAGGGGCGGTCACGGTGGAGAGAAAAAGTGCCACAAAAGCGGCGCGTAGCGCCGCCACCTGCGTCGCGTAGCGGCACCAGCCGACGCAAAGCGTCGGCCGGGGGGTCTTGGGGTGTCCCCCCAGCCGCCGGAGGCGAAATTTTTTTTAATATACACTAAAAACTGCTTAAAAATCGTCCCCCGGTGTTTGCGTGAACACACATTTTACTTTTGATTTTTTTCCTAATTTCTGCACAATTATGTCTGATCTTCAAAATTATCAGGCGATAAAATTGTATATAACACAACTATCTATTTTCTGGTCACCTCAGTGACTTGTTATAAATACTTAACAAAACTGAGGGGAATGGCCAAATACCAAAAACATCTATTTTCTGATGGCTTTAAATTTTGCGAATGAGTATGGTGTAAGTTATAATAAAAAAAAATAGTTGTGATAATATTAATTTTACTGTATAGATATAAATCTGACCTTTTTATATTGATTAATTTTATATATACTGTATATATATAAAATTAATCAATATAAAAATTTTTATATTGATTAATTTGTGATTTTAGAAGATTTGTATTAAATTTTTATAATAGCGAACAAAAAATGTTAAGTTAGTTAGCTGAGCGAGCATACCTAAAGTTGCAGATAAACAAAATAATAAAACAAAAAAACATAAAAATCACGTGTTTTTGTCTTCCGCTGTGTTATTATTGTTGTCTTGGGGGGTGTTTTTTTGTTGTTTGATTAGATATTATTGATTTTTTATTTTTTTTTTGAATTTTTTTTATTATTAAAAAATATAAAAAAGTTGTTAGAGAGAAAAATAAAAATGTTATTTTATAGTTTTTTTAATAATGTAATGAAAAAAAAGAGGGGTTGAGAATAATGATGGTTAATGTAATATTTATTTAATAATTTTTTTAAATATATATAAATTTTTATTATTTTTTTAAAATTATTGGAAAGTTAATAAAATAATAAATGGATTTAAATGATAATTTAAATATTTAAATAATAGTAAAAAAACGAAAATATAAGATTATAAAAATTTTTTAAAAATTTAAGGTGTAATAAAAGGTATTGTATGTTGTATGCGTTTTGCTGGGTTTATACATACTCTATATTTGAAAGAAAGAAATATTGGATTTCTGGGGGGGAGGGGGGGGGGGGGGGAGGGGAAGGAGAAAAAGATTGGGGGTGTAAAGATTAATATTTAATATAATTTTAATTTTTATTTTCATTATTTGGCAAGCAGCTGCTGGATTATAGTTAATCAGAATTTAAAAAAAATAATATTTGTGTTCTTGCGGAGAGCGGGAAATAGATTTTGGGGGTTTTTTGCTTTGGAGCTAGATGTTTGTTAGAATTTTCCTGAGGTCCGCGGGCGGGGGGGGGGGGGGGGGGCGCCCCCCCCGCCTTTTTTTCTCCCCCCCAGTTTTTTTTTTGTTTTCTTCTGGGAGGGGCCGGCCCCTTAAGGAAGGGGCGGGAGGAAATTGATTTTCTTGGGGGTAGATGATAGATAGTAAGAGGGCGGTACCCTAGTGTTAAGGGGCCCTGGTGTTCAAGCCTGCATTAGGCTCATTACACTCTGCCCTGGAACCACCTAGGAGTGGTTTTCCTCAAATCGTTTTGATTCTTTTATGAATCGTTTAAAATCAACAACAGACGCCCCTCGGACTGTTTTTGCATCTAAGGGGTCCGTGCCAAAGATTTTAAACCTTATTGCTGACAGTGCATAGCACTGTTCCAAGAAGTGAGTAGCGGTCTCTTCTTCCTCTTGGCAGAGTTCGCAGAGCCCATCATTGGCTACTCCAATCTTTCTCAAGTGAGCTTTGAGAGGACTATGTCCAGTTAAAAGCCCAATGACAAGGCGTAACTCTTTTCTTGAGAGACCAAGCAATTGCCTAGCTCTGGAAATATTTGGCTCAGTGACATACTTTTTGGTATGTCGGCATGCGTCAAGATTTTGCCAGTATCTGACATGCTGAGCCATAATCCATTTTTTGATGGCTGATTTTGCCACCCCAATTGATGTTCCCACATGTAAAAGTGGGCCCATAAAGTTAGGGTTTGTGCCTTCTTTAGCAAGCTTGTCAGCCTGCTCATTTCCTTCATGGCCCCTGTGTCCAGGTACCCACAGAAGCTTTACATCATTTTCTCTGGCCAATCTGGTAATCATCTCATAGCACCTCATAACTAGCCCAGATGATATCTGAGGAGATAGAAGCGCCTTGAGTGAAGCCTGACTGTCAGAGAAAATACAAATTTCTTTGTTTTGTACAGTTTGCACAACAGCATTTGTAACACAGGCCAAGATTGCATATATTTCAGCCTGGAATACAGTTGGGTTTTTGCCTAATGGAATAAAGAAATCTTCTTCCATGGCAAATGTGAAATGCACTCCTGCCCCAGTATGTTGTTCTGCTTTTGAGCCATCTGTGTAGCAGCACATAGCAGATTGAGGTTGAATGACATCTTTGTTAGTGTTCCAATCTTGTCGACTAGGAAACTCAACTTTAAAGTTCCTTTCAAACTTGAATACAGGAACAATGTGGTCACTCTCAAGATTTAGCATTGGGATTTCTCTCAATGCCAACTGCTTGATTTTAGAGTGCCCTCTATTTGTACCTTTTGTCTGCCATTGGTTAGCTATACCTAACCTATAGCTGGTTGATATTGCCTCCCCTTTGATGACAATATCCAAGGGTGCAAGATTAAGCAATGCTTCCATAGCCGCTGTGGGTGTTGTTCTTATAGCCCCAGTTATGCTAAGACATGCCTGGCGTTGTAATTGTCCAAACAAGCTTCTAGCAATTCCCAGTTCTAATCTAGGCCACCACACCACTGCTGCGTATTTTAGCATGGGAATAATTACACTGGTATATATCCAATGCATATTTTTGGGTGTTATACCCCACGTTTTTCCTACAGCCCTGTGGCATTGCCAGAGGGCCATAAGGCCTTTTTGTTGCCGATTCTGGGTATGCTGAATCCAAGTCAATTTGTTGTCTAGGATAACTCCCAGATACTTGGCTACTGTTGCCAACTGTAATTGTGTACCAAATAATTTGGGCCACTGAACCTTTGGCATCTTTCTTTTGTGAGTAAAAAGTACCATCTCAGTTTTGTTAGGATTTACTGAGAGTCCTTGTTCTTCACACCATTCTTCTACTTGAACTAAAGCAGCTCGAGCTTGATCCGCCACTATGTCCAAATATTTTCCTTGAACCAGTATGGTTACATCATCTGAGTATCCCTGGATATGATGTCCAGTTTTACTAATTTTGTTGAGAAGGCTATCTACTACGAAGGTCCACAGTAGTGGTGATAGCACCCCTCCTTGAGCACAGCCCTGGCGGACTATGACAGTTTTGGTGCAGTCTCCTAAAGTTATCTGCACCATTCTAGATCTGAGCATAGTGTCAATCCACCTAATAATTGTTGATTCTACTCTATGCTCGTTTAGTGATCTTGTGATTGCATTGAAGTTTGCATTGTCAAATGCTCCTTCAATGTCAATGAATATACCTAAAGCATACTCGCAATGTTCAAATGCTTTTTCAATGCGGTTGACTAAGCAGTGAAGAGCCGACTCAGTCGATTTTCCCGCCTGATAAGCATGTTGATTTTTATGCAATGGGTACTGTTTTAGTGCCCCATCTCTTATGAACCGGTCAACCAACCGCTCACAAGTTTTAAGCATAAATGAAGTTAGGCTGAGTAGTCTATGTGCCTTGGCCAGGTAGTAATTAGGTTTGCCCGGTTTAGGAATGAAGACTCCTCTTGCCATTCTCCATGTTTTTGGTATATAGCCTAAAGCTATACATGCTTTAAAGAGTTTGCACAGCACTGGGCACAGATGGTTTAATCCTTTTTGCAATAATGCTGGGAAAACCCCGTCTGACCCAGCTGCTTTGTATGGTGCAAAGCTAAGGATGGCCCAGTTAACTCTGGCTTCAGTCACAATCTTGGAAGCGATTTGCCAATCTCTCCAAGATCCTTTATACTCAAGATACTGGTGGTTCTGCCCAGCTGTTACTTCTTCTGCTCCAGGTATGTGTACCTCAACCAGGTGCGCCAAGGCGGCTTCCCAGTTTTCAGTAAACTGCCCAGAGGGTAAAAGAAACATGCTAGGTTGACTTCCCAGATCCTTTGTAAGTACTTTATACAGTCTTGCAGTTGAGTTGTAACCTTCAACTTCTTGACAGTATTTTCTCCAAGACGATCTTTTAGCTTGCCTTACTACTTTTTTATACAGTCGGCGGTCCTCTTGGTACAAGTCCCAATCCTCCTGCGTATTTGTAATGAGAGCTCTTCTGAGTGTGCGCCTGGAATTTTTGCGGAGTGTTGTAAGTTCCCTTGACCACCAAGGTACCTTATTAATATTTTTACACTCCCGCAAGACACAGGACTCCTCAAAGGACTCTGTAATTGCAGACTCAATTACACCGAGTTCTGTTTCTATATCTACAACAGTTTGTATTTCATTATGGCGTTCCCCTATTCTTTGCCCTAGTACTCTTGTATAAGAGGCCCAGTTCGTAGATCTAGGGTTCCGCCAGTGTTTGTTTGGAAGATTATCTGTCCCCATGGCAAAATTAATTTGTCGATGGTCAGATAGTGTATCTTCTGTAGCTACATGCCAGTTGTGGATGTCTCTGGCTATGTTTGAAGATGCAAGAGTGATGTCAAGTACTTCTTGTCTCGCTCTTGTAACAAAAGTTGGTTGATTACCACGGTTTAGAACTTCTAAATTTGTGGTAATTAGATAATTCATAAGGTCAAGTCCTCTCTGATTGCAGTTAGTACTGCCCCAATGAATATGATGAGCATTAGCATCTCCACCTAAAATTATAGGGGTTTTGCTTGTAGCACTGTGCTCAACTAAAGAAATAAATTCTTTAGTTGGTGGAGCATCTGGTGCATCAAATGGTAAATAAAAAGAAGCAAAGATTACCTCCCTTTTACTGCCCAAATTGCTTATAGTTGCCTTTACCGCTACTAAATCTTGTGAACAAAATTTGTACAGTGGAACTACATTTAATTGAGAAGATGCAAGGATGCAACTTCTAGGACGTTCTGCATTCTTGTCATAAACAAGTAAATTCTTACCTATTTTAAGACCTTGTACAGTGTTTCTTCGAATCCAGGGCTCTTGTATGAAGACCAGGAATGGATTTGTGTGCAGACCTTGGAGGTTTCGACGGAGAATAGCCGTTGAATCCTTTCCATGCTGCAAGTTGATCTGAATTATTTTAACTTTTGATGTAGCCATTTTCTTTTGATTATGACTCCACCTGAAAGTCAAATAATTGTTTTTTCCCGCCTTTTAGGGCTTACTTTGTACTGTCTCAGGCACCATTCGTGCCCGGGACATTCCAAAGTAGGGCTTAAACCCTATACCCTGCAGAACTTCAAGAGATTGCCGGTCCACGCCTACCAGGAGAAACTGGTGAGTCCCCCCAAAGTTGGAGGCATAGACCTGCCATCTCTTGACCTGCAGGGTTGGGTTTTGCTCTGCCAAACAGCTCAGGATTTGTTTTATACTTTGTGGTTCCCGGATTGGTACCCACAGTTTTACCCGAGTCATTTGACTACGCGTGAAGTCAGCTAGTTTCATACACTGAAACTTGACTCCATTAATAGGGTCCATCTCAGAAACTGTTGAGATGATCCAGTCTTGTGATGATTGGTCTGCAGGTTGGGAGTGGAAAATCCCCCCCTGCAAGCCCGAAAACTCAAACCTAGGCATCGGTTTGGGTCTTGGGTCTCCCATCATCACTTTCATGAGCCTGCGCTGAATCTCCTCAAAGCAAGTATTGCTAATTTCGCCCTCTGGTTCATCACTGCGAACAATAACGACCCGGAGTGCTTTACTAGCAGCCTGCTTAAAGGAGGTTTCAGCGCAAGCCCTTTTTGTGGCTGGAGCACTAGGTGGTGTTTCCATAGTGTCCCGGCCCCGTTTGTTTTTCCTCTTTGAGGGTTTTTCTCCGGGTGTGCCTGGGTTCCCCAGCTTTTTGCCTTCCTCAGCAGTTCCCAAACTGGTACCTGCCACAGATTCCGGCTCAGCTGTAGGGGCCCCAGGCTTCCCAGAGAATTCCCTCAAATCAGAATTTGACCCCGTCTCAGAACTGTGTGCCCCCCCCCCGGGTTGGTCCAGAGACTGCCCTGGGTGCGCACTGACCTTTTCCTCACTGACAGGTTTGTCTGAAGGAGCGGAAGCTGCAGCTTTTTTGAAAGTGGCTGTCTCCCTAGGCATATCCGAAGACTGCCCTGGGTTAACGATTCCACCTTCAGAGGAGGCCAAGGCCGCCAAGGCCTTAGCCTTTTTCCTCTTAAAAGCTCCTGACTTCCTCTTCTTCTTTAAAGAGCCAGAGCCTTGTTCTGCATTTTTGGAACCAGGCCCTGGTCCTTTTTGTAAGGATGAGGAGCTGGGTGGCTGGGTCTTGTCAGCCACCCCCTCCTCCTCCCCTTTTCCCAAGGGTAAGGAGCTGGATGGCCGGGTATTGTTGGCCACCCCCTCCTCTTCCCCTTCTCGCAAGGACGAGGAGCTGGGTGGCTGAGCATTTTCAGCCACCCCCTCCTCATCCTCACTTTCCAAGGGCACTAAATCAGGGTCCCATGGACCGGTACCCAATAAAGTGTCCTCAGACATTGATTCATATAGTCCCAACTGATCCATTGAATGGGTCAGCTGGTCCTTTGGGCAAATAGCTTTTACCCGATTACTGGCGCTCTGCCCATTGTCGCCAGAAATCGGGGCTCTGGTAGCATTACCACTGTCATCGCCCATTGTGCCCACGATAACAGCAGGGTCCTCCGGCTTGTCTACGCCCCTTTGCGGAGTACTGGGGCAACTTACCTTAACTTTATCCATGCTGATTTGTTTTAGGGTAGATTTTTGCTAGCTGCCCTTCAGGACCAGTGAGTGAGCAATCACTCACTGGTCCGGCCCCTCCGGGGGTTCTGCGGGTTCCGGGGGGGCGGGGGGGCCGCCCGGCTAAAAGGCTATAAACCCCCTCCCCTTCTGCCCAACCATGCTTCTCGTGTCCCCATTTTAAAATTCCCTCCCCCAATGAAACGGGGGAGGGGAAGTGCACAGTTCTAACACCACACAGACACAAACAGGTGGCAAGGGGGGCAGAGTGGGGTCGCCCCCCCTAGCCTGAAATTTTGGGCCGCCCCCTACACGCAAATCTAGGGGGGCCCCCCTCCCCTCAAATTTCCGAATTTTTTACCCCTGACCCCCCTCTAGATTTTGAAATCTGACCCCCCCCCCTCCCCCCCTCCCCTCTCGGAAAAATTTTAGGTACCTTTTTTATACTAAATTTTCTTCCAAAAACGTGAATTTTCATCACATATTCATGCTTTCACACCCTTTTTATACATGAATATGGCTTTTTATTCAATAAAATGTAGTATTATCCTATAAAAAGAACAATTATTAAAGTTATTATGGTTTAAAACTGTTTTGCTTTGGACACCGGACCCCACCTGACCCCCCTCTAAATTTCAAAATTTCGCACCCCGGGTCGACCCCCCCTAAAAAGCTAGAGGGGGTCTGGACCCCCTGGGTCCCCCTTCCTAGAATTCAAAATTCAATTTACCCCGGGTAACCACCCACCCGAGCTTCCCCGACCGTGCTCACCTATAAGATATTTCTATTAATAATTTTTCACGGTGAAAATTTTTTATATATATAGTTTTAATAAAATAGTAGTATACAGATCTGTGCACGGTCTAAAAATACGCCTCTCCGCTTTATTGGACGATCCCCCCCCATTGCCGTTGCTGACCCCCACCTAAAAATTAAAAAGTACCCAAAAATTATGACAGGTTTTTTTGACCTATAATGACGACATCATCGCAAAATTTTTGCATTTTTTAGCCTATTTCAATGCATTTTAAGCCATTTTCGACATATTTTTACTTTAATTTTGCTTTTTTGTCTCTTTTTTCCCTTTTCCTTTCTTTTTTTCTCTTTTTTTCTTCTTTTTTTTTTCTTTTTTTCTGTCTCACCTTGCCACCCCGTTCTAGTGCCCCCCCCGTTTTAAAAAAGGTGCCCTCCCCCATTTTGGAATT
Source organism: Microlaimidae sp. YZB2_3 (assembly GCA_030248175.1). Classification (NCBI taxonomy): domain Eukaryota; kingdom Metazoa; phylum Nematoda; class Chromadorea; order Desmodorida; family Microlaimidae; species Microlaimidae sp. YZB2_3. The sequence continues at coordinate 4,457 of JASAMX010019450.1, read as the reverse complement.
AACCCCCCCCCCAATAAAACCCCGGGGGGTGAGGTCAAACCACCCGTGGCTTTCTATGGGGGGTCGATTCAGGTTGAAAAATTTTGAAATCTAGAAGGGGGTCAGGTGAGGTCCAATGTCCAAAGCAAAATATATTTGAACCATTAAAGGTTTAATGATTTTTTTTATAAGATAATACTACATTTTATTGAATAAAAAGCGATATTCTAGTATAAAAAAGGTGTAAAAACATGAGTTTGTGTTAAAAATTCACGTTTTTGGAATAAATTTAGTATTAAAAAAGCTGGAGGGGGAAGGGTGGGTTAGATTTCTAATTCCAGAGGAGGGTCATGGGTAAAAAATTCGAAATTTTTGGGTGGTGGGAGCAGGAGCCCTCCTGGTTTTTTCTAGGGGGTGGGGTAGACCCCACCCTACCCCTGTTTATCTATGATAAAATCGGGTTTCGTATTACCTCGCCCCTTCCATATACCTCCTGACTACGCCGCTAAATGGGAGCACACTATGAAGTATGAACACAAAAGTGAAATTGAAATAATATAACAATTAGTAAAATTAAAATTTAAGTATAGTTTAACTTGTTATATTATATTATTATTATTATTATTATTCTAATAACGCTAAAAATATTTTTGTTTGTTTTAACTACTCGCTAATAAACCTCAGTGGAGGTCAACAGCCTAGGTGTTTTTGGTCGGGTCCGCTAGGGGGGGGTCCACCCTCGGGTGGATGGCCAAATGTTTTTAGGGGGGGTCCGGACCCCCCTGGCTTTTTGAGGAGATCAACCCCGGGTGCGAGATTTCAAATTTAGGGGGGTCAGGGGGGTCCAATTTTTAGCAAAAATTTTTTAACTCACTAATTTAAGTGTTTTTAGGTCTAATATTGAATTTTATGTATTAAAACAGCCTATTTAGGCCTAAAGAGTGTATTTAAACACTGTTTTTAACTAAAAACCCGTGTTTTTGACAGTAAATAAAAAAATATACTTCCAAATTGGTCGGGGAGGGGGGGGGGGGAGGGGGGTCAGCCTCGCTAGGGGGGGGGGGTCAGGCCGGACCGCTCTCGAGCTTTGGGGGGGAGGGGGGGCCCCCTGAATTTTTTCTAGGGGGGGGTCCAAAATTTTGGCTCTAGGGGGGGGGTGCACCCCTCTGTTCCCCCCAAAAACACCTATGGTCAACAGAACTTTTAGGATCTAGCTAAAATAAATTATTTTTTCTTGAGAGCTGGTACGTATTGTTTTACAGGAAACACCGACACACGTGTATTTGGTGATGGAATATTGCAATGGTGGAGATTTGGCGGACTATTTGGGAACCAAAGGAACCCTCAGCGAAGACACAATCCGCTATTTTACAAGGCATATTGGTATGCTTTAATTAAGTTAAATTAACTATCGCAGAACAATTCTGTATTCACACTCTTTGTTTTCAGTGGGAGGGGAACCTGGGAAATTTCTCTGGGTATACCACCTCTCCCCCCCCTTTGGCATTCAAAATTTCCGAGAAGGTGCTCGCCCATCTTTGCTGCTAATAACCACGACACATATCGCCCTTTGAATTTAAGCGGCATCTAAAAATTCAACAACGTCAGAAAATAGGGATTTATGAGAGATTTCTCTCAGGAATTTTAGCCACACTCGAGGGGGGGGGGGGGGGGGGGGGGGGGGGGGGTTTTCTCCCCCCCCCTGTCCCCCCCCCCCCCCGCTCCCTCACTCTTTGGGAATGTTTTGTATAATATAACCGGTCAAAATCTTGTAAGTTGTCTTTATGCCGTAAACTTCAGTCTATAAAAAAAGAAACAACTGAAAAAAGTGGGAGAAAAAGAAAACCTCAAAAAATACTTAGAAATAAAACTTAAATTATAGACCAAAATTGATAAGTGCATTAAAGCAAAAAATAATAAAAAGTTAAAATAATTTTAATTAAAGATAGAAATTTGTTAAAAAAAAAGCTTGGCCCTAATTTTGGACGTATTTTTTAATCAATAATAAGTAATGTAAAAGTCGGGTTAGGGGCTCATCAGCGGAAGCGGAATCCAGTCGTTCATTACGTAAAGATAAAGCGATAAAAAAATAGAAATTAAAAATAAAATAAATTAAAAAATAATAATATATAAAAAGTTTTTTTTGTAAAAATCAAAAACACAGCAGTAATTACGTACAAAACAGCAAAGAAAAGAACAATCAAGTCATTAATATCCAATTTAATCGCGGCACTATTAACCTTCCAGTGCATGGTGCGCATAATACATTTTAAAATAAAAATTAAACAAATATCATCAACTTTTAAAATGTTAAAAATACCTAATTTTAAAACCATGTTTTTAATGTACAGCGGGAGGAACGCGGGCGATGCAAAGCAAAGGTATAGTTCATCGGGACTTGAAGCCCCAGAACATCCTCCTCTGCAACTCATCCGGCAAACACAACCCCCACCCCAAGGACATCCAGTTGAAAATCGCGGATTTCGGATTCGCCAGGTTCCTACAAGACGGCGTGATGGCGGCTACTCTCTGCGGATCACCGATGTATATGGTAGGTGAATTTTTCTTCTTTTAAATTGCTTTTTTTAGGTATTGGATGGTGAATGCGCAGACTTGTGCGCTGCCCCTCGGTGTTTTATTGAGGGAGGGGCAATTCCAAAAGGGAAGAGGGCAAGCAGAGGAGAAAGAGAAATAAAGAGAAAAATGAAGGAACAAAGAAAAAAAGGTCAAAAAAGCCGAAATATAAGTAAAAATAGGTCTAAAATGGCTTTAAAATCATTGAAATAGGCTAAAAACTGCAAAAAATTGGCGATGAGGGCGTCATAATAGGTCGAAAATGGCGCCATAGTTTTTAAGTACTTTTTCATTTATGAGCGGGGGAGGGCAATTAAAAGGGGGGAGGGCACACACACAGCCACTAATATTCCGTGGGGAAGGGGCATTTCAAGACCGTGCACAGGTCTGGATTTGGATGGATAGATATTATTAAGGATATCAACCTATGAAAATTTTAACGTCTTGCAAAAAACTTTTTTGTGTTTTTTTATATAATAATTATTTATTAATACTGTTTTTAGGCTCCGGAAGTAATAATGTCGCTTCAGTATTGCGCCAAAGCGGATTTGTGGTCCATTGGAACAATTCTTTTTCAGTGTCTTACAGGAAAAGCCCCGTTTCAGGTAAAAAAAAAAAACAAATAAGCTTTTATAAATCAGCTCAGCCCTGTACGCGGTGCGGTACGGTAATGTTGCCTCCTGTTTTATTTTTGTCAATGTGCCCCTTGTTTTCGGTAACCCTCCACCCCTTCTTCTCCTATTTGCTGTCGTGGCACAGATTCTTGGTTAAGATAAGTCCTTTTTCGCTGTTTACCCTCCACCCTTCGCACGAAAATGATTTTTAACCTATTTTTGGAATTTTTTGCAGTTTTTACCTGTTTTGGCTAAATTAAAGCTATTTTGGAGATCAATTCTTACTTAACTTTTAATTGCTCTTTTTTCCCCTTTTTTGATAAAAAAAAACCGTCCGCGGCTTTCTCCGTTTTAGAATCGCCCCCAGAGGAATGTACACCTTGTCCGAAATGATTTAAAATTATATTGTAGACACTTATTTAATTTAAACTCTATTCATCTGATTTCTAAAAAACTAAAAAATTAATAAAAATTTTAGGCCCAGACGCCGCAAGCATTGAAACATTATTACGAACAACACAAGGATAAAGAACTGCGACCGCCGTAAGTCTACTAAAATAAATAATTAATAAATAGCTTTATTTTTAAAATTATTTAAAGAAAAAAAAGACACACAACCAAAAATTATTTTGTATAAAATCTATTTCATTTCTCGTTATTACTTTATAAAAAAGTTATCCAAATTTTTTTTATAAACTTAAGGATTGTATTATATATGTTTTAGTTGTATCAGTTCACTTTTGTCCAAATATCAAATAACAATTATAATTGTAGCAATATTGTTTTGCGATATATGGACAATTTTCGGTTACAAAAAAAGCCAGCATTTGAACCGAAGTAAATAGAGACTTTTTGGTCCGCCTTTAGGTGACCACACTGAGACAAAATTATATTATGCTTTCGATAGCCATTTTTATATTGTTTATTTTAAGAGCATCACCGATTTGACTGTTGCGTATTAAATATATCAATCCTCAAATTTTAGAATTCCCGAATGGACTTCTCAGAACCTAAGAGATTTACTGTTGAAATTGCTGAAGCGCAACGCAAAAGATAGAATGGAATTCGGTAAGATATTTTCGATAAAGTTAAATTATCATTTTTTACTTTTAATTAAACTAGTTATTAAGTTTATTTTTATACGTGATTTATTATTTATTTTATGTATTTAGGGTAACTGGCTTAAATTCGGTCAGCCTTAATTTTGGCCACCGGCTGTTATTTTTGCTATACGTAAGATTATGAAATGAATTGCATATGGCTGGATCCAGGCCTGCACGAGGTGGGAAT
>JASAMX010019449.1:0-17033 GCA_030248175.1 Microlaimidae sp. YZB2_3 | reverse complement strand
CCTGCGGCTAGTTTTGAAAACAAAACCACTCCCCCCCAACCGTCCGTGCCCATGTATGACAGAGGGGTGGTTAAATTTTTCGTCGAAAACCTGCGGCTAGTTTTGAAAACAAAAAGATCGTTTATAAAAGTCTTGACAAAATGTCATAAATTTCGAATTAAATTTAAAGGTGCGGTGCGGAGTCAAACTTTTTGTCTTCTATGATAATTTTTTGAGAAAACTTTACCCCTGCCCCCAATAGCCCACAAAAATTTTTTCAACAAAATATCTTCAGTGGTTCAGGAGTTATGACCATAGGTGAGAAAGGGAGGGGGGCAGGGTGGTGTCCACCCCCCCCTGGCCTCAAAATTTTGGGACCCCCCCCCCCTAGACAAAAATCTAGGGGGGCCCCCTTCCCCCCAAATTTCCGAATTTTTTACCCCTGACCCTCCTCTAGATTTTGAAATCTGACCCCCCCCCCTCCCCCATCGGGAAAATTTTAGGTACCTTTTTTATACTAAATTTTCTTCCAAAAACGTGAATTTTCATCACATATTCATGCTTTTACACTTTTTTTATACATGAATATGGCTTTTTATTCAATAAAATGTAGTATTATCCTATAAAAAGAACAATTATTAAAGTTATGGTTTAAAACTGTTTTGCTTTGGACACCGGACCCCACCTGACCCCCCTCTAGATTTCAAAATTTCGCACCCCGGGTCGACCCCCCCCCCTAAAAAATTAGAGGGTCCAGACCCCCCTGGGACCCCCTTCCTAGAATTCTAAATTCGATTTACCCCGGGTAACCACCCCCTAGCTTCCTTGTAAATGACGTCATAATGTTATTGTACGTTTTCATTTTTTGGCGGGGGGGGATAAAACGGGGAGGGGGCGAATCCTCCAATAAAACGAGAGGGGGGGCGTTTCCAGACCGTGCACAGGTCTGCATAGGCATACATGGGCAAGTTGGTCCGGAGTTGGGGGAGTTAAACTCCAAATTAGGGGGTTAAAATCCGAGAAACGCAAAACACCCATATCGTTTTTTTTTCTGGAGTGCATTTTACCCATATCGTTTTTCGGTTTCCCTAGCTTCCCTGACCGTGCTCACCTATGGTTATGACCCCCCAAAAATGGTATTTTTCGACAATTCTGTACGTGGCAGGCTACTCAATAGGTGTAACGATTTACGTTACAAATTAAGCACTGAAAGAAAGCGGCTACTTTAATTTGATACCTTGATCGTTAAGATTAGTGCAGTATTTGTCGAGATATTGATTTTTTCGTACAAAAAAACCCTCGATCTTTTCGCCAAAAACAAGAAGTGAAGGAAATAAAGGTTGGGCAAACTTCACAAAATCACTGCCGTCGTTTTATGATTTTAACGAAAAAAATATCTTCAGTGGTTCAGGAGTTATGACCCCCCAAAAATGGTGTTTTTCGACAATTCTGTACGTGACAGGCTACTCAATGGGTGTAACGATTTACGTTACAAATTATGCACTCAAAGAAAGGGGCTACTTTAATTTGATACCTTGATCGTTAAGATTAGTGCAATATTTGTCGAGATATTGATTTTTTCGTACAAAAAAACCCTCGATCTTTTCGCTAAAAACAAGAAGTGAAGGAAATAAAGGTTGGACAGACTTCACAAAATCACTGCCGTCGTTTGGTGTTTTTAACGAAAAAATTGCGGGTTTTCTTTAATGTTTTCACAATGGTAATGTTTTCACAAAAAATTATCAAAATCGAAGACAAAAAGTTTGACTTCGCACCGCACCTTTTAAAATAACATTTGGTGGCTTACAGCCACCAAATGTTATTTTAAAAAATTTTTAACCTAAAACTATTTTGCCCGTCTTAAGTTCTATTAGTGCAGGTCGTAAAATATAAGTACATCCATCTTACATATAATTCTCACATATACAAAAAAGGTTGAAATGTTTTTTTAAAGTTTTTGTTTTGTTTTTGCATTTAAAAATAGATTTATTATTACTTGTGTACCGATATTATGTTGTTTTTTTTTAAATTTTTTATTATTTCTATAAAATTATATGTAGCAAAATGGTACCTTTTTAATTTCAGGTCAAAAAGTTTGTTTTGTGGCCATACAACAGCCGAAACCGAAAGATAATCCCACATGTCCATTTAGAGGAACACTGGTTCACTTAAAATCTTATAAATTGCCAAATACAATTTCTGCTACCACCGGCATTGGTAACGTTTTAATACAAAAGAAGCCGCAAATAAACTCACTGTCGGACTTATTTTCTTCAACTTGTTCCGGTAATTCTATAACGGCACCCGGTACTCTTATATATAACTTTTCCTCCGCACTGCAATCCAATCTTTCCTATACCGGTGTCGTCACGTCGACGATTAATAATGCTACTACAACGGACAATAATAACAGTTTATTAAAAGTTAACGCGAATATAGTGACTCAAGCGGCTTTAAGTAACAACAGCAACTTCCCCTGGAACAATCATCACCCGGCGTCCAGCGAAGGTAGTCGGGAGGGTTCCCGCCCCGAGACACCCGGCAACCGCCCCCCGGCCCCCACGGTGGCCAGCGTTGCCGGTTTGCTTACTGGGGAGAATAACGGTCTCAGGGCGAGGGGCGGCGAGGAGCCGTTGTACGGGAACTTGATAAATCACGCGAAGGAACCCTCCTCCGCGGAGCCAGCCTCCACGCAGTGCACGAAGATCAGCGTGCAGCAGCTGCTGGCCCCCGGGGCGGAGCGACCCCCGCCCCCGGCCAACTCGGATGGCGGGGAGGAGTCAGCCCCCGGAGTGGGTGGTGGCTCCGGGGAGACGGACGGATACCGGCGATTCTCACCTCGACCCAAGATGCAGCCCCTGGATGTGATACTGGGCGGGGGCTCCTCGGCTGGGCTGGAAAAGCGGAGCGCCCCCGGGACCCCGCTCAACAGACACACGGCGTCTAAATCAACAGGGAATTTATTAGGTGAGTCAGGCTTTTTTTTCTAGGTTATTTGCGATGCAGGTGATAATGGGCTCGGAAGGGGGGAGTTTCGGAACGTTTGTATTGTATGGAATATGTTTAATAGGAAAAAAGAGTGTAAACCTATTACTTAAAAATCAAAAGTATAAGTAGGCAGGGGTGTCACGGTAAAAAGTGTAAAAAATTTAATGAGAGGGGCCTTAGATTTTTTCTAGAAAGGGGGAAAAAATTCTGGGGTGGTGAAACCACCTCTACTTACCGTCTTGTACTTTTTTCATCTAGGGAGTAACTATCACCATTTTTCTTTTTCCAATGCTGCTCCCTTTCCCTTTAAAAATTTGTTTTTAAAATTGTTCCCTCTTACAGGTAGCTTTAGTCAACCAATACTACACCCGGCCCTTAGGGAGCTCTCAAAGTTTTAATATAAAAAAAACATTTTGACAATTGATTTCATCAATTTTATTTAACAACTGACTTTTATTTTGGGTATCATTTTTAAATCAAATAGTTGCACAACCATCATTTTTTTGATATTTTTAATAATTCACCCCGTTCACCTATAAAAATGTGAAAAAGCGATATGGTAAGGATACAGGAAAAAACAGTGCTTTAAGAAAGAATTCCTTTCTCGGTTTTTAAAACCTTCTCCGATAAACTTAAATGATCAACATTCCGAATTCATTTCAAAGGTATAAAAAACATCCACCGTAGGTGATATAAAACTTTAATGGAGATGCGTATTTCCCAACAACTCTTTTAGCCTTTTATTAAGGTAGGTAACGGCAAATTTAAGAGAAGGGTTGGGGCTGTCCTGTGTAACCTTAAATTTTAAGAGGTGTCTGTGTCTACCGGCAGGTACGAAATTTTTTTTGTTGGGGGGAGGGGGTATACGTATAACTTTAACAAGCTCTCCTCTTCCTTACTTACGAACCGACATAATGTGATATATCCGGGTTTAATTTAGTTCACCATCTACACTACATACCTTGCCCAAATATGGTTGTGTGATCGCACCAACACTTCAGGAAGTAGAAAAATTAGAACACAGATTGTGTTTGTTTGCAAAAAAACCAGAAAACCTCTTTTCCTTAATTTGTTTTGTAATATATAAGTGTAAAAACAATTAATTGAAGGTAGCTTGTATCTCAGCTCCGATCCGAACAACCTGGCCATCTCTCCTTTTTTTCTAAAATTTGATAAATATTGAATTTTGTGTTGCTGAAAGTGAAACAATTTTAAATTCAAAACTCAATGAAACCTTAGTTTTAAAAGGATGACGTTTGATTTAGGTAAAAGTTGCAGCAATTGCTGGTCGCCGACCGCCGACGTTGAAAAGAGCGGTAAGGCCAACAGCGGCCCTCTGGGCCATCTGAACTTCTCAGCATCCAGCCATCTCCCCAGCAGTCCGTTCGGCAGCCAACTGCTGGCTTCCGCGGCCAAAGCGGGACTGAAAAACGGGGAGGAGCCGTTTTCCAGCAGTCACTCCCCTCTGTTCGGCCAAGGTACCCGCTCCCCGTTCCAACAGCGGCTCTCCAGGCCTAGTGGATTGCAGCATCGGGAACAGCGCAGTGGGCTCATCTTAAATTGTGGCGGTGATGGGAGTCTGAATTCATCCTGTTCCTCGTCCGCTGGCTTTTTGGAAGGGGAGCCGATTTTAGCAGCGGCGATCAGAGGGTTCCACTCCGCGGCCACCACCCCCCTGGGCTACGAAGCGTATGCCAGGAATATCAGACAGTGCACGCACCAGCTGTTAGGCATGTGCCCGATCATAGCCAAGTGCAGCATGTGTCAGTACCCGGAGGATTATTGACAATTTTCGACGGTCTAGCCGAAGCCGTTCCCATTTAAGAATATTCAAGATCGTTCGTTAACTGAAAGGCATTTAAAATTATAAACGGTGTTTTGTATAATAGTCATCTTATCTTAGGCGCGCTAGTTTAATTATGGGGAATTTTGAAACGTAAAAAAAAACAATTTGAATTGCAATGCGATATTTGCGATAATAAAAAATTAATTAATGATTAATTAAAAATCTGAAAAGAGACAGCAAATTATTTCTTTCATGCTGATGCTGCTTTTTAATGAGAAATATTTTGGTTGTTTTTTGTGTAATGTTGTATTGTGCTCTTTAAAAGGTCCTCTGTATTTTTAATGCTCATCGTTGTTTTACTAACAATTAATGAAAGTAATGTGTTAATCACTGACTAACCATAAATTTATAGAAGTAATCAAATACAAATGAATTGTAATTTTTGAAGCGTTTTTTAACTTTTTTCTGTTTGTTTTAAATCTAATCAAAAAAAACTCGCAAACAATTAGGTCAAAATTAAAGTAACCAAAATTTGTAAATTATAAATAAACACAAGTTTTTACAGTTGCTAATAAAAATGGATTTGTCATTGTATTTATTATATGATATTGTATGTTACAAAATTATTGTATTGAAATTTGAAAGTATTTTGAAACAGGCGTGTGGATAGAAATAATGTTTTACTGAAGCTATATCTCTGACTCTACATTAAAAAAAAGGCTTTGATGAACAGAAATTAAATTATCATTATCCCAAAAAATAATAATTTTAAAAAACTATAATAACTATTTTTAATAATAATTATTAAAATAGGCAAAAACAAAAAGCATAATTTATAAATCAAAATTTAGTTTTTAATGGAGTTATAGTAAAAGTCTATTTTTAAAATTAATTTGTTCAAAGTAATTGTTTATTGTTTAAATGCTTAATTTTCATGTCATGTTTCAAAATATCACATACCAAAGAGGCTGTAACCAAAAAAGTTTCCCAGTGATATTGGGCTAATTGTATATAAATACATTGTTTTGTTTTGCTTTTAAAATACTAAATTTTTGGTTTTTTTTTATTTTGTACTAATCGATGTACTAATCTTTTTTCAAAATGATGTAATTTTGTAGGGCAAATAAAACATAGTGGAAACAAAGACCAGGTATCAAAAAGCTTAATTAGGTTCTTTTCCCGAAAATATAAACATGCTACATTTCATGCAAACATTTCATAAAGTAAGTTATATCAGGCTATGTCATTTCTTGCTTTCATTTTTTTTGTTTGGCATGTTTAAAAATTTTTGTTTTGTTTTTTTCATAAAAAATTTAAATTGATTTTTAATTGGACATAATAACATAGTGGGACTTGTGGGGTTAACCGCCAACTTAGTTGCCGTATCCAAGTGTGCGCTGTTATCGGAGCAGAGCTATGTTAGTACTGGTGTTTCAGGCATTTATTAGCCAATAGATAATTATGTATTGTATTAATAATTATAATGAGGTGTTTTTCTTAATTTTCCGTAAACATTTTATGTATGTTTTCTTTTGTAAGATTTGTTACTAGCAAGTTAAATTTGTGTTTGTACAAAAAAGATGTGCAATGGAAAATCCTAATTATGCCCCACAGCACAAAATAGGATATCTTCTTCCCAAATTATTTTATAAACACTAAAATATTTTTATATAAACAGCTTTTTTATATCCATAATAGTTTTCAGTGCACTTTTTTGTATGGTCTCTATTTAATATTAATGGAGTTCGTTCAAAGATTCGCTAATAATAGATTCTTGTAGGTTTGGTTTATTTAATTATTTATTATGAATTTTACATAAATACTGTACTCAGCCAGGAAGTTATTAAAATTAACCAGAAAAGGTACACACGTTTACGTGCATGTGCTGTTTCTAGATTCAATTACAAAATATTGCTTAGTGTGTTTGTGGTGATACTTTGTGTCATTTTTAGTAAATTATATATATATATATCTGTTTACTAATTGAAACGAATGGCTTTTTAGAAAAATATTCTGTAACTTGCGTGTTTTCCGAACAAAGAGACGACTTATCGATTTAAAATTTCAATGTTTTTGCGCATACCCTATTCTATAAAAAGGGATATTTTTGAACAAAACAGCTTGATTATAATAAGCCATAAAATTAGCATAAATGCGATTCATTTTGAGAAACCGCTTATTATTTATCTTATTTCCACATAATTTTTATTTCGTTTAAACTGTCCAAAAGGACTACTTTGGACTGGACCTTCCGAAGACATCCTTAAGATTTTTCCAAAACTTTTGGAGGATTTTCCTTTGAATACACTATGAACGCTTTGGATGAAAATTCCGTCCAAAAGACACCCAAAATTGTCCATTACCGTCAACAATTAAGTTAAAACTACTCTAGACAAAAATAAAAACAAACTAAGTTTTAAATCTATCTTCACGATAACTCTCTTTGTCAGAGAAAGATCCTAATTAAAACATTGTTTAACTCTTTGTTCTTGTTATTGTTATATTTTCTATAAAAATCTATTAAAGAACTACCTATTAATATAATATACTCAGCAAGTTTAGTTTTATTTTTATGTATAAAAATTTCCAGATTATTAATGTTAAATTGGTATGTGTGAATTGATTTTGCCAAAGGCAGCCATAGTTTTAGTTTTAATTTTTTATTACCTATTTCTAATAAAATGCAGTATAATATTAATTATTGTGGTGCTATCTGGCATATTTTTTACAAATCGTGTTCAGTTTTTAACAATAAAATTCAAGGTAAGGTATTTTAAAATAATTTTTCCTTGTGATATAATTTTTTTTGTTTGACATGTCGATGTAACGTGCATGTAGATCGCGTGATGAAAAAAAGAACATTTTAGCAAGATTCGTCGTTACTCTGACACAATGAGCCAGATGCGTCGTAAAATACTCGTAACTGTGACTCTTTTTATATCTTAATACCCAACTAATATAAACAAAATGAGTCAGAGTCACGTTGATTTTATAGTCATTGTGACTCTTTGTGTCAGAGTAACGACGATATATAATTATGAATTTATATTGTAAAATTTACTGTAAAGTAAGTAAATTTAACAATGTTATTGCTTGTTGATGTAAATTGCTTTTATTTGTGATTGTTATATAACATTCTGTGGTTTAAAATAATCAAAATACTTTTTAGATAATCAGTTTCAAGTCTTCCTTTCTCTTAGTTAAGTCGGCACAGTCGACCAAAGTCGCGTAACGAATAGTTTGCATACGGTTGGATTGAAAAGTACGTTAATACTGTCGAATACGGTTTGCATACTGTCGAAGCACCTTAATTTTTTTATTGGAAAACCGCGCAAAAACTGCTCAACGTAAAATGAAAAGACTGAATTGAACTAAACATCATACGAAACGACTAATCAGCTGCGTGCCAACTATGCGTATCGTATGCAAATTAATTCTTACGTGATATTAGTCGATTGCGAAGAATAAGCCAACCGCTGTAGAAAACTCCACGCATCCATGGCTTTTTTATATTCTCAAAATCACAATAAGTAACTCGGTCACGATAATTTTATTGTCGGTGATATGACAATAATTCTGTTTCTTAGGTAAGACAAAATGCGGCTGCGTTTTAACTTGGAACTATTTTTACAGTCGAATTTTAATGTAAAATTTGAAAAACTCAATGGAGCGAGTTAAAATCAAAATTTAGCAATCAAAACCTGAGGCCCACTTTAAAATTGTTTTATTCATAATTGTAAATTATTAAACGCATTTGAATTTCGTGTATTTAAAAAAAAAACCGTACGTAACTGTAGAATATGTGGAAATTAATTTTTTAAATATATATGCAAATTGCATCAATATACTTTGCACCAATATAAAAAAAATGCAAATATAACATATGTGTTTATATTTTACAATTAAAAAAATTTAATGAGACAAGCCCGAGCCCGTGGGGTTAAAAGAAATAAAAATATAATTTTTCGGATTATTCCTTACTTTTATGTTGTATTTGGCTTTTTGTTTACGTTCTTGTTATTTTCCCGCTCTCTTTTGTCAGATTCACTGGAGGGTGTAAGAAAAAAGTAGCAGTTTTATCTAAGTGGCGTACTATATTGTTATTGTGCTTGTCGTTTAAACTGTTTTTAACGACTTTTATGTTATAATAGGCCTCGATAGGTCGAAATTATAAATAATTTGTCATTTGATGCGTAAGATATTGTGTGATTTTAAATTAAATACTTATAAGAATAATTAATTATTGTTAAAGCGTTAGTTGGTGTTGGTTAAAATGTTACAAAGTAATGGTGAGAGTTTAAATGATATAATGTACATAATTGTTTTGTTTTTTCCTTTGGTCAGTAAATCTTTTTGTTTTCAAAGTTCTTTTTAATTTCATATTTCTTCGGTTTTAATCCCGATGAATAAGTAAGTACTACCATTATAACAAACAATAAAATATGTTAAATATACAAATTTGATAGTTTCTTGTTTACTTCTTGCGAAGACAAACTTCAGCTTAAACACACATAACATTATTAACTTCTGCAAAATGACCTATGTACAAGCACATCAAGAAATAAAACTTTAAATCTGGTTAATTAATAAAATTTAGAGATATACGGTATCTGATTTATTTCGGCCACCAATTTAGGGTGTTAGAAAATTCGCTTATTTTTAAATCACAAAAAATCTTGAGCCACCAGGACCGTGCTGACCTTCAGCAGCACCCAACGGGCCTACTAGGGAAGATAAGTTTCGGGTAATGCAACAACAACAAAAGTAACTGAATGAATGTTGAATAAAGTGTTTTTGCACAATTTTTTTATTTGTGTTATTCTGAATTATCAACATTTTCGTACAAAAAGCGATTTTTGTGATTTTCTTAATTTTTGGTTTGTGTTTAAACTGTATCAAATTTAGAACGAAGTACTAACCTTAAAATAACTTCTATTTAAGACCCAAAACAATTTTCATGTTTTTATGTTTTCTTCAAAATCATATTGCAATAAGTTTAACTAACTGCGCATTTGAAGATTCTGTTCATTTCGGCCACCTTAATATTTATGTGAAAGAACCTGCCGTTTTTTGCTGTTTTCAAATATCATCGTACTACTGTATTTATACAGAATTTTTTTGATCGTTTGTCTTTTTGACGTTTTTTAAACCAAACAAAAATTCGACAAAAATACAAGTTAATAAAACTTGTTTTTTAAGGTTTTGAAATAATTATTTAAAGTCTCGCTAATAACTATCAAAGTTTGCAAATTTGACAAAATTAAGTTATATGTACCACGAACCAATACCAATACCCAAGGATAAATTTGCAAACTTTAAAAATTTTTATTGTTCGTTTTGGCAATAGTTATAGCCAGTTTTTTTCTAGGTGGGCGAAGTTAATGGCTTACGCTTAATTTCGGCCTCTATAAAAAAAACTTTAAACCTCCACTTTTTTTAAGTGTAACAGAAATTTTAAAATTTTGCACTGGAATATCAAAAATACATGTCGTTTGATTTTTAGACCAAATCTTGGGTTAATTGGAAAAACCAGAAAAAAACTTATTCAAAAAAATAAAAAAGGTAGCCGAAATTAGTCAGCTACTCTAATAACAAGTTTTTCACTATATAATTTGTACAGAAAATATAGTAAGTAAATTTTATAAAAATTAAATTATAAAAATCAAAATAAAGATACGCCCGCGTCATTGAAAGAGACGATTAATGCAGTTTTTGTGCAAATCAAAAATTTGGTTCTGACATTCCTGGGCCCGTATGCAGAAATGTCGCTAGGACTTAAGTCCATTGTTTGGAGCCTTATTTTTCTAATGTGACTGAAGCTAAAATCGTAAAATTTTGAATATTTTTTCTCCGTACCCTATATTTTTTGCTATTTAGCTATTTTTACTATAAATAGTATCAAAATTTGCGAATACGTCTTGAAATACCAAGTCTAAATTCTAATCCTTTCTCTGCATACAGGCCCTGGGTTATAGGTCACGTCGATTTGATAAATAGGCGGCTCTCCGTACCGCTATGCAACCTAAGGTTGAATAAAAGCAATCCACTCCACTAAGGTTGAATAAAAGCAATCCACTCCACTGCCCTCTAAAAATATTAAAATCCTATGTAAATTTGGGTTCCTCCATGAGCAAGATATAGTTGCTTACAATTTTTTATAATTTTAATTCGAGTAAGTTGTACACAAATGTTAAAAACTTAAATATAACACCACATTATAAAACTGAACAATAACTTGTGTATGTTCGCTGCTCACAAGCAAAAAATAATATTTTTTGCTCCCCCCGCCCAAAAATAAAAAAGTACCCAAAATTATAGCGCCGTTTTTATTCTCTATTATGACGCCATCGACCCACTCTTTTTATATATAGTATATATAAAAAGAGTGGGTCGATGGCGTCATAATAGATCAAAAACGGCGCTATAATTTTGGGTACTTTTTTATTTTTGGGCGGGGGGAGCAACCACTAATATTCCGGGGGCATTTCCAGACCGTACACAACACAAGTCTAAGCGACTTTTTCTAAACGCCAGTTTTGTACAGCAAATACAAAGCTTATAGCACAGATCGAGTTGTATTTAAATTCGCAAGTTTATATGGCCATTTCATTTGCATAACCTCAAAAACATGAAATCAATGCAAGCAAAATATCAATAAAGCAATTAAATTAATTAAGTTGATTTACTCCCCCTGTACCCCACTCTAAAAATTTAGCCGCTTTTAGAAAAAAACCACATATTTTAATGCCAAAAACTATTATACAGTTTATCACCCTTTTTAACCTTTAAAATTTCTACCTCAAAATTTCTGGAGGTAAGGCAGTGCCTTTGCCCCTTCGCTTCCCCAATTTTTTTTTGTACCGAGGCGAGGTCCGCTTAGTTTGTTTTATGTTTATCTTATGCATAGGTGTTTTTTTTTGGGGGGGGGGGTAAAGAGTGGTCCACCCCCCCTAGAGCCAAAATTTCGGACCTTCCTAAACAAAATCCAGCCTCCCCCGTGCCCGTCCCCCCTTCCCAAAGCTTGAGAGCGGTCCGGCCTGCCCCCCCCCGCCGAGACTGACCCCCCTCTCGACCAATTTTGAAGTATATTTTTTTTATTTACTGTCAAAAACACGGTTTTTTAGTTAAAAACAGTTTTTAAATACACTTTTTAGGCCTAAATAAGCTGTTTTAGTATATAAAATTCAATATTCGACCTTAAAACATCTAAATTATTGATTTAAAAAAAAACTTTGTTAAAAAATCGGACCCCCCTGACAACCCTAAATTTGAAATCTCGCACCCGGGGTCGACCCCTCCCTAAATAGCCAGGGTGGTCCGGACCCCCCTAAAAATGTTGGCCTCAAACGCGGGGGTGGACCCCCGCCTCCCCTAACGGACCTAATCAAAAACACCTATGATCTTATGTGTAGAAAATATCAAACATTTTATAAGTAATTGGACCTTGTTATTCTAAATAATTTTTTTAAATCCCTAAAACCGCATTCGATTCAATTCAAAATCCCCATTCAAAATCACGAAATTTTTGTACACACTGGTGGTAAATAAAATAAAATTTGCCCGTCACTCAAAGCGCTCACCAAATGCGTCACCTTTTTACCCAGAAATTTAATTGGGATCGTACCCAAAATTAAATTAAATTAATAAATGCAAACTTAATTCTGTTCAAAAATAATTAATATGAGACTGGAAAAAATATTAAGTCAAGATGAGGATATCTCGCTAGCTGACGGTACTGGTGATTTATACGAAAGTATATAAATGGACCGTGGATTTTAATATTAGCTATACACTAATATAACTATCGTCTGTGTCTGAATCAACTCTACGGTTAACAAGATATGCTCACTTGAAAATGTTGTCAATAATTTTTGAACAGATAAAACAAAATATTATTTTTATAAAATGTTTAAGTTGAACGAACAATTCCTGCAGCCGACCCACCGACAACAAGAGAATTAAACCAGAATGCCGATTGAAGTTTGGGCTCGAATTTTAAGGAAAGGTGGAATATATCTTGCTGGAGAAACCGTAAATTGTGAAATTGTTGTTTCTAATAAAAAAAGGTGATATTATGTTTTAATAAATAATAATATCGATGCCGCTATGACCGAAAGGTATAAATCCAAGAAGAATAAGTCAAAAAAAAAGTTTAGGTAGAACACCACAGTTATGACGATTTTTACTAAAAGTTAGATATCAACTTAGATATTAATTTTTGTCTGACAAAAGTATAGTGCGATCAAAAACTCAGATTATGATGTATCCAACGGTAGTAGTTTCATCGTTTACCGAATTGTTTCTATTTCGAGATATAGTTTGATGAATTTAAAGCTCAAAAAACAGTTTTTGGTCATTTAAAGAATTTGATTCGCTCAGTTTTTTATGCAATTTTATGGAAAGTTAACGAAAAATAGGGGGCAACTTTTAGATGTGGTTCAGAGCAAAACGTATTTCAAAATTTTAAGAAAATTAAAAAAATCGATGTTTTTAAAAGAAAAATCAAATAAAAAAATCCTGAATTAGTTTTTTAATCAAATACGATTCAAAATATTGCTTAGACTTGTGTCTAACTATTTGCAAACTTTCATTAAAATCTGAGCTAATTAAATTTTCTAATTTTCATTTAAATTTTTTGGATTTGTCGCCGAGAAACTACATTTCAAAACGTTTGTTTAAAAGTAACTTTTACGAGAGAGCTCTCAGATGGGCCAGTAGCCGAGTGGTTAGAGTGTCGGACTTGGATCCTCGGACCCGTAGGTCGATTCTCCAGCAAGCAATATTTTAAAGTCAAAAAAATAATTTTTTTTAATTTTTAATTTTTTTAATTAAAAAAGTGTTCTTTATTCAAGATACGCTAAATGAAAAATGAAAAAAGTAGAATATGTTTGATATGTATTTCATTGGTGTCATTTAATTATTGTGGACGATAACAATTTTTTAAGAAACATGAATGTCAAAAATTGAATGAGCAGGTCAAATTACGTTAGTAAAAATTAATTAGAAAAGATTTTTCGTCAAAATCTAACTGTGGTGTTCTACCTTAAACTTATTATTCTGGTATACCAGAAAGTCCCAAACAAAAGGGCATACGCATAAACATAAGTCCAAAATTTAGCAGATATTATTACTATTAGTGGTAATCAATCCACCATGCTTACTTTAAAATTTTTATATGCCCTCTACACTGCAAACAGGTAATAGAATCGCACTAAATATTAAAATGAGATAAGAAGATAAGTTTTATTTGAAGTTTTCTACAGCCAGTACAGTATAAGTTTCATTTAAATTCAGCGATTTTATTGATTTTGCCTAAACAATTAAAACCTTTAAATGGTTGTTTTCTAAAAACCTCAAAAATGTGACTTATGCCCTTCTGTCATATCAACGACGATATTATTTGCAAAACAATGGTTTTTTAAACATTTAAAGCTTTTTACAATAATAAGATTAGGTTAATTGATAGGTGGTAGGCATTATATAGGCAGGGGGAGGTGTTATCCCCTCTTAAAAATCCCGATTACTGCCGACAACCACCCTAAAATTTAGGGTAAACCTCTTCTCTAAAGTTTGGGGGGTCCCACCAGTACTAAAAACGTTAAAAATAGGGTATTTAAGGCATACTCCAAAAAAAAATTTTGGAACACCCCCCTCCAAATTTTGGGGGTCGGGTATAACCCCCCCCACTTAAAAAAAATCCGAGAGGCTGCACAATCTATGCCTATGATGTATCCTACCACCGTGGTGGGATATTAATTATATTATTTTAAATATAATATTATAAAGTTATCAAACTTGTTTGCTTTCTTTTTTTATTAGTAAACAAATTTTGTAAATATTTTATTTAAAGGCTAGAAAACTTTGTTAAAATTTCGGTCGGATATCCATTCATTTTTTTAAAATCCGGGCCGTTTATATAGCCATTTTCCAGTAAAGTTTGCTTTGGCCGGACTTTTTTTCAATATTTAGCCTAGCCGGACTTAGGTATTTTTTTAAAACCTATTTTAATTTTTTTAACCAATTTAAAAATGTATTTAGTGGTTATCGTAATTGTTTTACAAAAATATAGGTACCTACTTATGTTTCAAAGTTTTTTAAACTTAAGTTTAATGCTTACTACCACGATTATTTTTTGCTGCAAAAATATTTTAAATTTTTCAATCGGATTTTATTCATAAAATGAATGAGCTATTTGTAATTTTATTGTATTTTGTTTTTTCTGTTTTTTTTTAATTTGTAATGCGGTTAGCTTGTAAAAAGAAGAGAATTTGGGATTTATGAAACAGATTTAAAGTTTGCATGAAAAGTTCTAGTAAAACAACATAATCATAGCATGGTCATCGTGTTTACATTTTCGTTTTATCCACGCGAGAATGATGCCCCAAAAACAAAGGCAAAGGCAGAGTAGGACCCCTTCTCTAGACATCCCTTTATGTCAAAGTGTCATTTTCTCCCACCGCTATCCTCTAGTTTCTGGTGAGATTTTAACTATAACCTTGATAATTGTATTAAAAAATATATTGCAGCTACATCTACATTTCATGTAAGTTGGTAAGTTTACGGGAGATTTATACATGTCCACAGACCACAACAACATCATATTAATAAACCTGATTCCAAAATGCTACTAACTAGGAATTCCGCACAAATATACACAAAACTATGGATCTCATAAAATTTCAACATAAAAATTTGGAAAAATAACCACACAAAATCTTAACATAAAGTTATGGACTTTACATAAATCTCTACACAAAATTTTTGGTCAAAAATGGAATTTCACGGTTTTTAAATTTAGTCAATAACATACAAGCAAAGCATAACACGGTTAATTACGCAGAATTCTGGTGGGTAGTAGCTAGTAGAAGTGGGTGTGTGTTATTGTAACATTATCATGATATTAATGAAAATCACGTAACCAAGATATTACAAATAACGCTTGTCAAAAATGAAAATATAATTCTCCAGGCGGCATAAAATAAATCAGAAGTTTCAAAAACAAGAACGCACGCACTTGATAAAAATTAGCTGGCTTCATATGACCATGACCTAAACTATCCTACTTAAACTCAATGTGGCGTGATATTTGAAATCAGCTTTATAAAATAATAATTTAACAATATTTTTTTCAGCTGGAGAAGAAAGGTTTGGCTTTTGCTTAGGAAGTATAAAGGTTTGGGAGATGGGTCTTTACCCCTGGAATTAAAATTTTAAAATTTAGGAAGGGCCTAGGGTTGGGGGGTCCCGGGCCGTCGACCCCTTGGCTTTCTGGAGAGATCAACCAGGGGTGGAAACATTTGAAATCTAGAGGGAAGTCAGAGGTGTTTCATATTGCAAACAAAATACTTTTAACTTTTAATTGTACTTTTTTAAAGACAATCATTCAATCAAGATGATGATCAAGACAGACAATCAATCTATAACAATTTTAGTAGTTACAAATACAATAATATTGATAACATTACGCATTCTTTAAATCTTTTAACAAGGTTGTCCTCAGTCATTTCAAGCTGCACTGGCCTCTATTAGTAGTGAGTTCTAATATAGTGTAAGATGATATGAACAGCGATTCCTATTTTATATGGGGAAATTGGGACGTCCACTGAAATTATGCTATATTTTATTGCATAAAACAAGGTGTGTACACATACATGAGCATAGACCGGCAAGCTAGGGGGGGCTACCCCGCGTAAATGACCCTTTGAAAGCTAAGAGGGGGGTCCGGGGGGTGGGGGGTCCTTGTAGTGGGTAGTGGGGGTCCGGGTAGTGGGGGTCGACACGGGGTAGGCCAGTTTGAAATCTAGAGGGGGGTCAGGAGGGGTTCGGTTTCCAAACAAAGTTATTTTAAATCCTCGATTCAAGTTTTTTAGCACTATTATAGAATTTTCTTTACCAAAATAGGTTTTTTTATGTATAAAAAGAGTACAAAAGTTTTTTTTTTCTACAAAAACATGTTTGTGACAGAAAATTTTGACTTAGATTGAAACCCAAATCTTGTGGCTCGGAAGGAGGGAGAAGAGGTGGATTGAGAATTCAAGAGGGTGGTAGGGTGTCAAAATTAAAAGATTTTGGGGAGGAAGGGGGGAGGGTCCTAGATTTTTTTTTGAAAAAAAAATACTTAAAAATTTCTCAAGGGGGAAGTGAGAGGCGGTCAGATTTCAAATTCCAGAGACGATTCAGTTCAGGTGAGTGTAATAAAATTCGGAAATTTGGGGGGGGGCTGGATTTTATCTTGGTGTGGGAAGTGGCGAAATTTCGAGGCTAGGGGGAGAGGAGGATA
>JASAMX010019448.1:0-17209 GCA_030248175.1 Microlaimidae sp. YZB2_3 | reverse complement strand
CATTAAACAGTGTTTTTTGGCTCCAACCTCTCCTGGAACCGAATATCTCCGGCTCTAAGTTCCCTAAATTTAGTGTTTTTGGAACGCTCGGGTAGCGTTATTTTAAAACCGGAATATTACATCGCGGCGTTTATCGCCTTTTATTGGACAGTAATCACTTGTCAAATCGAATGTTTTTAAATCCCTTGGAGGTGCGCACGTTTTAAAAGAGTTTCAAGGTTGTCGTTCGCGTACTGGCCAATAATATTGGCACTTTAAACGAAATTTTCCTTAATCACGCAACTATTGAAAAACTGAACGAAAATAAAAATTTTAGGCTTGTATTTATATACATACGTACTTCCTAATAATATTGGCACTTTAAACGAAATTTTCCTTAATCACGCAACTATTGAAAAACTGAACGAAAATAAAAATTTTAGGCTTGTATTTATATACATACGTACTTGCTAATAATATTGGCACTTTAAGCGGGATTTTTTTTGCTCTCGTAACTATTAAAAAAATCAACGCATACAAAAAAATTAGGGTTGCATTAAAAGATATGGTATATTGTGGTAACATCTTTAAATAAATATTATAATAAAAGTAGAAAAAAACCATTGCACAGTTTTCTTAAAATAAAACAAGTAGCATGTTCATGAATAAAAATAATGAGCTGTGTTTTTTTGAATTTTTAAGCAGAATTATCATCAATATAATACAACTGAAGTTTTGAAATTTTTATTAATTGAAAACTTTTGGATAATTAATTTAGCTTATTTTATATGTTCCTACTTGCAATTCGAACTGTTAAATGATAGAAATATTCAAAAGCATAAATTCATTTTATTTTTATATCGCGTTTTGTATGAACAAAAAGCCACAAAAAACGTATGTTTGTCTGCTGGTTTGAAAACAAAAGACCATAGGTTAAAAACTGTTTGTTTTTTAAAGTTGATTGCAAAGTTTTGTTTTCTAAGTGAACTTCAAAAATCGAAAACCTTTTGTTCGTTTCGTTTGGGCGGATATTTTTAAATTTTCATCACTATTTAGATTTTAGGCACTATTGCGTTTGCTGCTTTATGTTTTATTATATCTACTTAAATTAAATTTTAGTTTAATAGGATAATGCAATAAAAAATAATAATAATATCGTAAATATAAGACTGCCTTCTTAGATTTCGCAATTGTTTTGTTTCATCATTCTTATATTTTTAACTAAAAAATTTTGCATTATACAGCTATACTTTGTTATTTTTATCAAACTTTTGGGCACATTTTAAAAGTTAGTCACATTTGTTGTAAAATTTGTTGTAAATTTTTGTTGTTAGTAACATTTGTTGTAAACATTTGTTAAACTAAATTGACACACAAAGCTGATTATTCATTCTAAAAATATTATTATAATTTTTAAATTTATTTATTTTATTTTGTTTCAATTAATTTTGAAACAATTTTGGGTTTTGAAGTTCGCTAGTATAAGCAGATGGTTGAGAATTCTCTGTAAGTAAAAACACCAGCGTCAAAATCGCCGTATATTTCTATTAGTGATGTTTCTAGCTTCCAATATTATGCTCCGGAGCTCCGGTCATTTAAAGCTAAAAACCTCCGGAGCTCCGTACTTAATGTGAGCAATTAAGTAGTTTTGTTAAGCTTGAAATATGTTTTAAAAATTATCTTGTCCGCATTTTTAGGGCTACCTACCTTTAACGTTTTTAATGAGTTCTAAAAAAAGTTAATTGGAAACATTTTGTGAAAATAATCTATGGTATAACTTTTAAAATATTCTTGAAATGAATTCGGATCTTCGGAGCTCCGAAAGTTGCTCCAGAGCTTTGAAAATCATAGCTTCTGGAAATTTATAGCTCATCCTTAATTTTTATGCATTGTATTATTTTAAACCAAAAACAGCGCATTTAATTCTGGTATTCAATCATTCTATTAAAACTGTAGTTTTAAAATTCATTATGAAAAATAGCACCTCCAAAACTTGCCAAATAAAACTCTTAAAAAAAAAGAAACGTATCCTAGAAAAACGGCAACAAATCCCAATATTTGTTTAATAAAGCGATTGTTGACGATCGATCAGTTTATAAAAATATCAAAAAAGTGAAAACCGATTCGTTCGTTGTTTCCCGGTCGGTCGGCAATAAATCGTGAAACATTCCAGTTCTCGGTTTGACAACACAAGGGAAAGTTAGGGGCAAACAGGGAAGAATATAACTAGGCGGCATTATTATCTTACACACAATTGATACCGAAAAGAGAATTGGCTCCGTTTTCGGCGAAAAAACCTTTCAATTTCGGACCTCCATTGTTCGCCGGTACTTGAATTATGACCGAAATATTTGTTAACGGCTTTCGAATTTGTTAGTTGTAGCCAAACTTTTACCCGCTTCCGCTGTTTTTAAGCGTTTTCTTTTCCTGTTTTGTTTCTTCAATAAATCCGCTATTTAAGCACAACAATCGGAAATATTAAGCGGAATTTTCATTTATTTAGCAATGTACAATTTGAACTTGGCAATTTGGATGGCTCGTTACTTTTTAAGCAAAAAATTTTTCGCGGCACGTGAACTTATGCACAAAAATGTTCATTTGTATCAAAATTAAACTTTTCTATAATATATTTTACTTTATTATGTGCGAATGCAGATTTCTGCATTAAAACTGTTTATGGTTAATGGAGCCGAGAGAATTTGGAATTGGAAATTGAAGCTAAGGATAGGAAACTTGGAGCCGGAAATTGAGACTTTGGAGCCAAAAGTAAAAATCACTAAAACCTATACCTAAGCCTAAGCTAAATCTAAATGTAAGCCCAAACACATTTTTATGGTATACGGGGTCAATAAAGCCTAAAGAACTTAGAGTCGAATAATTTTCGAGCTGTTTTTAAAGTTAACATTTTTATTTTAATTGGTTTTTAGCTTGATTTTAGCTTGACTTTAAGGTTTTTGCCTAGGCTTGCTTAGGATACACGCAATAGCTTCCACTGGGATGTCGTAATTAGCTTAAAAATTGCTCCGCTCCGAAGTCCATAGGATTCAACGACCCTAAATTATTTTTATTGAAAGCTCCAAGTTTTTTATCGTTCGCGGCTTTAAGTTAAGGCTTTAAATTCCTCACTTAAGGGGCAAACTGTAAATTCCACCGACACCGACACCGCCTCAAATTTACGCAAATTATATATTGATGTGCAGGTTAGGCTTAGGCTTAGGCTTAGGCTAAAATTTGCATAATACTAAAAATTACGGTAGATTACGGTAGATTTTGGTCGGTGTCGGTGTCGGTGTCGGTGGAATTTACAGTTTGTCACTTAAGGTCGGTTCATACTTATGACAAAACGTCCATTGGACAAAGTCCAAAGGACAATTTTATAAAAGCCAAAACGTCCTTTGGACTTTTGCCTTTGGACGAAGTATGAACGCTACTTAGAATTTGTCTTTTGGACAAAGTTCAAAGGACAAAATCTAAAGGAAAAAGTCCAAAGGACAAAAGTATGAATACTTTGTCCTTTGGACTTTGGACTTTTCCCTTTGGACTTTTCCCTTTGGACTTTTCCCTTTGGACTTTTCCCTTTGGACTTTGTCCAAACGACGTTTTGTCATAAGTATGAACCGACCTTTAGGGTTCTGAAGATTCAGTACCTATTAAAATAGAAAAAAGAAGCCCACCTCCAACGGCTGAGGATTCAGGTTTTTTAGAGCCTTCCGAACTTGGAGCTAGAAGTTAGAGCCAAACGAAACTTCGACCGGACTTGAAAAATTTGGAGTCTTGCGTTTGAATTTGCTGCAACCTATTTCTAAGCCTGAGTCCTAAGCCTAAATCAAACCTTTTTTTACTTTTAGCTTAAAGTTCCTTTTTTCGCGGCTCCAAAATATGTACATATCTGCTTAGAGCTTTAAGAATACCTTATACAGGTGGAACACGATACTTCATTCCTTACACCAATTTAAAAATTTAATTGGATAAATTCTAAACGTGTTTGCGAAAACCTCACGACCAGTAATCAAATCATTGTGATGATAATCCCTATTTTTTTAAATTCTATAAATTTTTTTTTTACCATAATCCAAAAATATATATTTAAAATTGTGGTTTTTTTTCTCAAGTCCTACCAGTTTTGCATACTCAAAAACTTCCCAATTAAAAGCACATAAAGACTTAGACAAGTTTTGCATAGGATTATCGCCCTCTAAATTTATTTTTCACCCCCAAATCTATAATCATTTCAATCACAGTATAGCGGTATTATTCACAAGCGTGGGTTAAGTTTATACGAAAACATTTCGTCACGCTTAATAATGTACTAATGTGCTCAAAATAAATTTTTTATGCAGGCGGTGGATAAGTTTGGAATTTTTTTTTCACCAAACGAAATGAGACGAAATTGAAACGAGTAAATACGCCAGGTGGCAAATCCGTCATTTTTTACCGTTATGGTATACAAGCGGCTGAATAATATTACACTTTTTTGGCGCCAAACAATCGTTTTTTTATTTTACTTCGCCAATTTTTTGAACGCACATTCCTCTATCATTTAAACGGCGAGAAATTGTTTAAAAAAGGAAAATTAGTGTTTTTTTAATTTTTTTATAAGGTAATAACAAATCAACACTGTTAATTGAATTTAAATTTAAGAATCTATTTTTTTTCTTTTTTTGAATTTATGATCTTGTCTATTTTTATTACTTCATCCATACACCCGACACAAGCTAAACACATCACTGTATTTTTTCATCTTCAGAACTATATATATAGTACTATCTTTATTTTATTATAAAGTTGTGAAATAAATTGTGGAAATCTATTTTTTATAATATTACACAGAAGTTAAATAAGTTTTTTTCTCATGTTTATAAAAATATGATCCGTTTTTTGTTACTACCACACTAAAACAATAACTAAGAATAGTTTTTTAATTTTTTTAAATTGTCAACAATACAATTTGGTTTTTAAATTTTTTTCATATTCCGCATAATGTCTTCATTTTTCAAAATTCACCTCGTTGTCTGAATTGCTGTTTTAGTCTTACTCACTTACTCCAGAAGTCGTGTTTTAGCTAGAATCTTTACTTTTCGCCAAGTTTAAACGCCTGTTGTACGTTAGATTACTATTTTAAAAACGAATGGGATACATACGTGCGTCTTAAAGTTGTAGAAACACTTTAAATAGCTCAGCAAATAGATATGATTGGTGCGCTTAATTAAACTAACGAAGAAAATATTAATGCCGTCTGAAGACAATTTGTCGACTGATTCGGAAAAGTCTCCGGGCCCTTCTTCGACTTTATATGAAACATTAGCAAAAGCAAAAACTGGGCAAATCGGTAAAGGCGATTTAAATAAAAGTAATTTTTACTCGATTTAATCAAATTACGTTGTTTTTTTTCTTTCTTAAGATTTTTTCAGTTTTGGCGCCTCAGAGTTCAATTGCATGCCTTTTTCTTCACGATAGTCCAAACCCTTTTATTTAAACGGAAATTGTTCATTGTTAATATTCTTTACAGAGTTATAACGTTATAGAATCACTTTTATTTGTGCTAATAAAAAAGGAGATCTTTTATCCATTGGAGATTAATTGGCTAAAAGTGATTTTCCCAAGCACTAGTTGGCTAAAAGTGATTCTATTAGCTCCTCCCAAAACCTAACAGAACAAAACCTATAAGACGTAACACGAATACTATATATGACATTTGAGGGTCCTAAAAATACTGACGTGTTAGGTTGTTTTCAATAAAAATGAATGTGAAACGTATTCTATAACTATACCAAAATTTTTAAATCAGTTTTTCTGAAAAGACTTTATTTTAAGCCAGAATATTTTACCACAAAAAAACTTTAATATCGACAAGAAGATGGGACTCGTTGTAAGTAATCAAACTTTGTACAATTTTATTAGTTTGTTCACAAGATACGTTCGCTAAAACGTAATTTGCATTGTACATCATTTTTCGACTAATTATGGTATATAATTTAAAAAGCTATATATTTTTATTTCTGCTAAATTGTTTTAAGATTTTAACGTTTTTTTTACCCAAGGCTTAGGATTTGATTGCAGTCTAAATGTAATATTGTTTTTATTAATAGAAAACTGTCCATTTTTTGTTATCTACGGCTTTAACAGCCGGTAATGTTAGTTTTAAAAATTTCGTATTTGAAATTAAAAAACGCTCAGCTACATTTATATTGAAAAAAGGAAGTGGTCGTCATGTGATTCATCCTGTTCAACTATTTTTCCCAAGGCTGACCAAATGTGGAATAAATTATAATCTGATATGAATGATGTTTTAAAAACTACGCGTTTCCTGTCAATTATTGACAGGTGTTGACGTTTGAAAAAACTGCAATATAATAATTTCGCAGTTTTTTTGTCGTAACTTAGTTTGCTGTAATAAACTAGATTTATTTTTTTTAAATTTTTATCTTGTTTACCATATGGCGAGGAATACGAATGTTTAAAGGAGTACATATTGTGGGCTCCATTACATTAAAAAATCTCTGGCTTACGTTTCCATCACATATTGTGTTGTGTCTGTATTTGCCTGCGTCAGTGATGTTCCCTAAAGTTGCGAGCTTCGGAGTTCCGAAAAAAAGATCTCCGGAGCAATCCTCGGAGCTCCGGAGCTTTGCCCTATTTTTGTGTATAATTAAACCGCAATGCCATAGAATATTTTGTCAAAATTTTTTCTGAAGTATTTTTTTTTCTCAAAAGTAATAAAAAACAAAACAAACTGTGCTCAAAATTCTTATAGAATAATTTTGAACTTATTTTAATTTTTAATAAGCTTAAAATCGCTTATTTAATGGGTGTTGCTTCGGAGAGCTTGCCGCTTTAATTAGCCGGAGCTTCGGAGCTTGATATGGAAAAGTAAAAACATTACCCTATCTAGTCTGCCTATTTGCCAACCTCTCGTACTTAATGACTTAAAAAAGCTTAAATAGCTTAAAAATAAACAAAAATTTTAATTTTTTTAAAGAAACAAGATTTGGATTTCAATATAAAGTTTAAGCTTTTAGTTTCCAAGCGAACTTTTTATAAAACTCGTAAAACAAAAAATAGTTTGCTAAAAAATAATTTACCTATAAGCTATTTCTACGCTACAACAACTGCTAAAACTTAGCTCACTCGCAAACCTATTGTTGCTATATACTAACTACAGTTAGTCCCATCATCATATTGCGTATGGAATATTTAATTTGCATGCACATAATAATTTCCCACACCAAAGCAACAGAAAAAACATAGCCGACCCCTACAGTCCAGATTGTAGGCACCTCTACACGCATTTCTATCACCCTCTTTTACTTACTCCGACCGGTCATGTCGAATTGCGTTCGCAATATTTATGTAAATTTTGTTTTTAGAAAGCAGCGTCGCCTCCGACGAAGTCCAGGAGTTAAGGCTCCAGCTGCGACATCTAACGGACGAGTTGCAAAACTTGCGGAGCAATTTGAAAACGGTGTCCCCGGGAATGTCCGCGTCCATGGTGGAAATTCGCGGTTCCAAACCGGAACCAACTAAGTCGCCGAACGACGATTATCGACCCCCGCTGCCTCCTAGATTGTGTGAGTAGTTTTATTTCAATTTGATTTTTCATAATTAATAAAAAAATTAATTTTATTTGTTATATTAAATGTATTTTCTATTTATTAAATCATAACTAGCCACTTTTTTAGGGCGATATGTGTGCATTTAACACAAAAACACGCAAAAACGCGAATTTAATGCATTTGCATTTGCTTTTTCATTTGCATTTGAGTTGAGGTCAACGTTTGCAGGAATTGTTGCATGCATGGCTGCATGCGCATCTTAAACGTTAAAAAAATGTTCATTGGTAAAAAAAGACAAAAAAGAACACTCAAATTTTGAGATTCCAAGCGTCGATTTGTATAAAACTTGGTAGGAACAATTAATTGGTTGGTCTATAACATAATATACAAACTAATTGGTCGATACAAATTTTATTTATTTTTTATCAATTTTTTGGATTTTATTAATAAAATGGTAACAACAAAGACCGTTGAACTGATAAGAAGTACACTTAGCAAAATAGGTATAAATTATATTTTCAAAAGCCAAGGTTTATATTAAAAAAATATAACCGATTTTAAAACATTGTGGGTCTATTTACAAAACATAATTCCACGTTCCACGTTTGTAAATTTATCTGTCCTCAATCGTTTATTTTTCCATGATTATAATCTTACTGTGGCGGTTATGGTATCCACTATTCCTCTATAGCGTGTATTTTCTTCGCGGGGATGTGACTTCTCCAAAAAATATGGACAGCAAAGCTAAATTTTGTAATTTTCTCTTGGTCGGTTTGTGGTCGGTGGTTTTTGTTTGTTCACATCGTTACATTCTTACAAACACAAATTACAAAATTTAGCTCTTTCGTCCATACTTTAAGTAGCCACATCCCCGCGAAAAAAATACACGCTATAAAGAAATAGTGGATATAATTTTATGTTACTTATTTTTATTTTTCATATTCGCATTTTACGAGGTAGTGAGTAATGCCCACTTCGGTTTACGGACCATAAACTACTGAGCGATCATAACTTTACAAACGCGTCGAGGACGAGTGTAGTAAAACGTAGTAAAATCCTACGATCTTAATTTACGACATCTTTTGAAGTTTACCGCTTCGTGCTAATTTTTTCTCAAAAGAGATCCCATTAAAAAAAAAACAGCGGCAGACGCTTTCCGAAACCTAAATACTCTTAAGTTTTGTTTTGAAAAATTCCCCCGGGGGATCGAACCCCGGGGGGGGGTTCCGATTTCCTTCGCGTAGTTAATTTCGTTCTTACCGCACTGGAAAACGGGCAACGGGAATCGTGAGCGGTTTTTAAGGTCAGTTTCGGAACGGTATCCGAATAGTAAACCCCGTTCGCGACCCATTCGCCTCTTTCCCGTGGGAAATAAACCGGTGTTAACTAGAGATTCACATCCGCGGCGGCGGCGCACTTCTTTAGGCGTATAGTTTTCGAGGTAAAAGTCATGCACGAGACTTCTTTTGACTGAAATTTTGTCGCCGACTTATGGATTTATGATCGTCGCGTTGAGAGGTTAAGTGCGCGCCGCTATATTTCTGTGTCCATAATCAACAAAACCCTTTTTTGGAATTATGAAAAATTTTCAAACGGGTAAGTGGAACAGAGATATTGATTTCCTTGATTTGATTGATTTTATTACTATTACCTATTGCAATATTGCAATATTAAATCGAATGATAAAAAATCGATTTCAACTGTATTATTTCTCAAAAGTTAACTTTTGTTAATAGTAGGTCTCCAAATCTTCATTTAAGGTTGTCCTTTTTTTGTTAATTTATGAATCACAGAAAATAAATAATTTGCATACGGTGCCGTTTAATTTGCATGAGCATATTTTGTCAGCCGTTGATTTGTGGTTCATTTTTACTATTAGTACGTTCAGTATTATTTGCGAGGTTTTCTAAGGGTAAACATTAAAAAGATTCAACAGTTGCGAACGTATTTTCCAGACCTCAATCTCACTTAGATACGATTTTTAAACATTAACTCGGCAGTTTTTAAATTCCCGTTTCTTTTACGTTTAAAACAAAAACCCGAGATAATCTATATTTTAGCAGTCCATGTATGTTATGTAGTTATTTTTCTGTTATAGACCGAGCGCCACCTCAGAAGCCGCAGCGGACCTACGAGCACGAGTTCAACCGTTCCAATCCCAACCTGCACAACGCCTCCACGGTTTCCATGCCCATTTTCGGTCTCAAAGGTCCGGTTCTCCCGATGAATAGCGGCGGCGGCCACCACCACCCGGCCTCCCCGCCCAGACTCCCGCCCAAGTCCCCGCAAGTGCTGGAGCGCATGAAGCCCAAAGGTTTCCCCGGCGTGTTTCAATCTTTGCGGGAGAAAAATTTCATGTTTAAGGTGGGGTATTTTTTGACAAGAAGTTTATCAAAAAAATAAGCGCAGGAATTTATTACGACACGTCACATGCAATAAAAACATATTACGTGTCTATTACATCCTGAAACTTTATGCAGTTCAATGCATAGTCAGCTGAAGCAAAATTCACACTCTTGAAATGATGCTCCCAAGATTTTAATAAATAAAAATACTGTGAGGAAAATATGACGTGTAACGGATGAATTCCACGTAAGAAATAACTTGCTTAAGCATGGTTGGCTTAAAAGTAAGGTGCGAAGTCAAACTTTTTGTCTTTGGCACTCAAGAAACGCGGCTATTTTCTACTTTAATTTAATACCTTGATTGTTAAGATTGGTGCAGTATTTCTCGAGATATTACGTTTTCCGTACAATATCCCGCGATTTTTTTGCAAAAAAGAAAACCAAACGACGGCAGTGATTTGATGAAGTTTGCCCAACATTTGTGCCGTCATTTCGTATTTTTAGTAAAAAAATCGCGGTTTTTTTGTTAGGGAAACGCAATATCTCGAGAAATACTGCAGCAATCTCAACAATCAAAGTATCAAATTAAAATCGACAGTAGCCGCTTTCTTTAGGTACAAAACTTGTAATTTTAATGGTTATACTCATTGAGAAATCTTTCACGTACAGAATTTTTGGGGGTCATAACTCCTGAAGCACTGGAAATATTTTGTTGAAAAAAATTTTGTGGGCTATTGGGGGCAGGGGTAAGGTTTTCTCAAAAAAAATCAGAATCGAAGACAAAAAGTTTGACTCCGCACCGCATCTTTAAGCATTATTATATTTTCGTTATTTTTTCTAGGCGACTCCGGTGCAGGCCAATGGAGCCCCTTTTGGACCTCATGGTTCTCAGGGACCTAAAAGCCCTCGGGGATCTCAGGACTTCTGTTCTAACGTCCCCTCCTCAGTCAATGGCAACGGTAAGCAGCCAATCAGCGCTCGCTCGTTTCACAACGACAACGAGCCGTTTCAGCACCAGCCGGTCAACTACAGGCAGCCGCCCGTGGGCGGAAATATTCGTTCGCCAAACTTTTACCGGAGAAATGAGCCGAACGGCAGTTTTTTCCAATCGACTCACCAGCAAATAAGTGCAAACTCACTGGATGCTGATCAAATGACACCGCGAAACAGTGCCTTGATGAACACTTCCACTCCAGTGCTGAATCAGACAGGTGTAGAATTGGAGCACCGCAGGCTCTGCCGCCGAATGAACGCTCAACACAGCGCCTTCAACTCACCAACGCAACTCGTCAACTCCCCACCAATTTACAACGGTCACCAAAATTCAGTGTTGCCACAATACAGTAAGATAAACAGGAGTCTAAAGCCTAGTCTTTCCCCGCCAGACGTTCCATCTCAGCCTAAGCCTCAACCCCAACTACGGACAGTATTTCCAGAAAGCAACGATTATCAACCTTCAACATCGCATCATCATCATCATCATCATCAGCCCCCGTCACAGCATCAATTTCAGTTGTCCCCATCACAGCAGAATGAGTCGCCGTCCCATAATTATCTGTCAGTATTGCATCATCATCAGTCACCAACGCAGCAGCATCAGTTTCCATCGCACTATCATCATCAGTCACAAACACAACAACATCAGTCCCCGTCGCATCATCATCAGTCCCCAACGCAGCAGCATCAGTCTCCATCACATCATCATCATCAGTCGCAGTCGCTATCGCATCAGCAACAACAACAATCTCCTGCGACTCAAAGCGCCAGTCAACAACGATCACCGGTAGTAGCGGCAAGTCAGAAGCAAGAGACTGTTAATTTGGCAGAATTCGGAGAATTATTAAACGAACAATCGATTATGAAGGAATTAAAAAATGGTTTTGACAGGGATGTTTCTTGGGTGAGCATTCGTTTGAT
Organism: Microlaimidae sp. YZB2_3; assembly: GCA_030248175.1. Classification (NCBI taxonomy): domain Eukaryota; kingdom Metazoa; phylum Nematoda; class Chromadorea; order Desmodorida; family Microlaimidae; species Microlaimidae sp. YZB2_3. The sequence continues at coordinate 5,415 of JASAMX010019448.1, read as the reverse complement.
AATATAATTTTTTAACCAGTACAACAAGCTTATTTGTATATGATTATAAAATAATGTGGAAATTTTCGACAAAGGTTTGCCAAAGACAAATAGAATTATGTTGTTATTATTGTCACAAAAAAATCATTGTTAAACTAAAAAATTGTTTAAACGAGCTCTTGTTTGAGCTAAAATTGTTTAAACGAGTTTTTTTTTACTTATTTCCATCAATGCAAAAAAATATACGCTTACTACTTTACGATACGCCAAATTAACCACGACAATAACTTGACTTTGAAGCAATAGTTTTGTGGTTGTTGAGGTGTTTTATTGATTATTATAATTGTACTTCGTAATAATTAAACTGTTGAAAATTAGTTCTTAACACAACAATAGAAGATAATTACGGCGGATACTTCAGGTTTTAAAATAAACAGATTTGCTAAGGGTAAAGCTGTAATTTACTTGTTGAACAGTATCGAGAAAACGTTGCATATAGAGTAACTGACTTAATTTCGGCCACCTTTTTTATTTTTTTGGATAAGTTTTTTCTGGTTTTTCTAAATGATCTAAAATTTGGTCTAAAAATCAAACGATAATATTTTTGATTTTCCAGTGCACAGTTTTAAAATTACTGTTACACTTAAAGATCAGTAAAGGTTTTTTTTATAGTGGCCGAAATTAAGGCGCGAGCCATTAATTTCGGCCACCTAGAAAAAACTGGCTATAACTATTGCCAACACGAACAATAAAAATTTTTACAGGTTGGAAATTTATCCTTAGGTATTGTTCTTGATACAATTATCTTAATTTTTTCCCGTTTGTGAATTTTGATAGTTATTAGCAAGACTTTAAATAATTATGTCAAAAACTTTAAAAAAAAACAAGTTTTTATATTTTGCTTAAAAATGTCAAAAAAAATTTAAACAAGCAAAGAAAATTCTTAATAAATACGGTAGCACGATGATATTTGAAAACAGCAAAAAACGGCAGGTTCTTTCAGCTAAAATTTTAAGGTGGCCGAAATTAACGGAATCTTAAAAATGCTCAGTTAGTTAAACGCATTGCAAAGTGATTTTGAAGAAAATATCAAAACATGAAAATTAACAACTTTGAGCTCTAAATAGAAGATATTTTAAGGTTATATTGTGCTTGATTCTAAAATTAATGCAGTTGAAACACAAAGCAAAAATTAAGAAAATCACAAAAAATTCATTTTTTTGTATAAAAATGTTGATAATGCAGAATAACACAAATAAAAAGCTTTTGCAAAAACACTTTATTTAACATTCATCCAGTTACTTTTGTGCTATTTTTTTTTGTGTTTTAAAAATAAGCCAATTTTCTAACACCATAAATTTAGTGGCCGAAATTAAAGCCTGGCCGAAATTAAGTCAGATACCCTAACATTGCAAAATGAAAATAGAGACAAAAAATTATGAATATTATACGTTTTTTATCTGTTTAAAGATATGGTCTGATATTGTTTAATAGTTTCTGTTTTAATTATTTTATTGGTAGTTTAATAGTCATATGCAAAGTCTTTAAGTTTGCCTTAGGGCAGTTCAGTGCAAAGTTTTTCAAAAGTCTTCCAAGTCAGTTCTTTAATACTCTAATAGTAAATTCAAATGTAATTTTTTTGATTTTAAATTTGCTTTGTATTTTAGTACAAACTGGGTCCGATCCATTTATTTATCAATCCCTTGGACAACTTAAACTCAGGCGGTACAATACAAGAAATTCCCGAAGCCAGCAAACCGCTAATATCCATCGCTCAAGATCTCCAAACCTCTTTTCACGACAGTGACACCTCGCAAAGTGTTGTTTTATGGTAATAGAAATTAAAGTTTTTTTTTTAATTTTAAAAAAAAGGTGTAAGAATGAATTGCGCTTTTAGTTTGAACTATTTTTAAACTAAAAAGTGTGTAGTGTTAAATAAATTGTTTACGGAATTTTTAGTTCGGAATATTAGAAACCTTAATTTTGAAATGAAAGATGTGAAAAAATACATTTAAAGTATTTTTAAATATAATTTTGGTTTCCTAATTGGAGGTGTGATGTTTTAATTTCTAATTAATAACCATTATTTTAATTTAAAAACGATTTTAATAGCTATTAGTCTTTTTCAATTTACAAATAAAATGTGTTGTAATTTATTATTGTTTCAATCAAGAAAAACAAGGAGCGGTGAATTAAGAAGTTTCCCACACAAAAAACGATACATTTTTAGAAACTATATTTTTAGAAAAAAACTGTCCTATTTTTGATATTTTCAAAATTTTTCCCAACTTAAGCTCTTGGCTGGCAACGTTTTCTGGTAATTTTCAGTACAACACCAATAAATTCAAAACTTATCATAATAAAACACATAAACAACTTTTAACGTAGACTGTGAGGACTAGTTTTCTCGGATTGACAAGTAAAAACAAACTTAAACTTAAAACAAACTTATCTTACCTTCAATCAGTAAATTCATTGTTTCTTTTTGTAGCGGGGAGTCGGGGAGCGGTAAATCCTTCGTGGCCATGCAATTATTACGTCAATTGTTTTTGGCTTTCGGCGGTTATTCATCTCTGGAAACGGACACTTTCAACAATCTTTCGGCGGCGTCCACGGTTCTGCGCAGTTTAAGCTGCACGTCCACTGGAACAGGACAGAATTCCAGCGAAATAGTAAGGGAACACCCCGTATTGCTATTGCCATCGTACAGTTTTTACCTTTTTGATTTACACCCTTTTTGCGCGGTAAGCGAGCGAATTGAAACGGTTAAAGCTGTACCGAATTTTATTCAGGCGGACAGTGTATTACGTACATCTAAGTACGACCTATAGTGATACGTAGAGTTAACCTTAGTATTATACACCGCGATGGTCAGACGAAGATATCACAACCATGGGACGAAGATTTCTCCGTGGTGGTACCGTGGTTTTCACCGTGGTAATGGGGGAAAAGGCAATAACTAAAAAGGAGCTAACTCTTTAATTATTTAGAAAATTAGTACAAAAACTGGAAAAAACTGAGTTCTGCTCTAGAGCTGCTAAGTTGGAAAACCCCGGAAATATCACATGTATGTCGCGTGACGGACTAATTTCAGGCCGTCAGTCAACATTACTCTAAAAAAGAAAGTTAAAAAGAAAGAATACTTTGCAATAAGTTATGTACCAGAGAAGATATTTAATTTTAATTGATTGATAGTGCGTTTATTAAACTTTAACTGTTTGCAGAATAGTAATTTTAATTGATTAAGAAAGCTAATTAACTGATAACTTCTAACTGATTGATATAAAATTTTAATATAGCAAAAAATAAAGCCTACATATTGTTAATTTTACAAAGGCATTTTGACGACAGAATCACTGTTTTTATGAACTGTGATGATTGTTTGTGCAATTAAATTTTTATATTTTAATTTTAGGGCTATTTGTATGAAGTTCATATAGCAGATGGTATGCCCATAAAAGTGAAATTTTATTCCTGCGTCACAGACATGGTAAGAAAATTTTTAAATAAAATAAACAATATAACGGAGTCAAAAAACAAAAATTTCAGTTTAATTTGTTTTATTAACGCAACAAAATAATTTACATATGAAACAAGATTAGCAAGCATTACGGTAATTAGTGCAAACAGCTTATGCCTTTAAAAGACAAGTTGTTAAAATGCATCAAATTATTACTAAAATGAGCGAAAATGACTTAACTTACCAAAATTGAGGTATTGTTGTAGTCATTTAAAATAGTTATTAATGAATGTGGTATACAAAGATGTTAATTGAAATTGTTTTTGGGTTTTGTTAATTCACTAAGTGAACAATTTTGGAATATGTTTACCATTTTATAGTGGCGATTGACATCTGCAAATACTTTAAAAACCAGCTTTCACATATTTTATGAGCTTCTGTCCGGCTTGACTCACGAAGAACGAGGTTAGTGTAAACCTAATGAATTTTAAAGTTTTTACAGTTTTAATGTTTTTACCGTTATATATCTCTTTGTTTATTAAATTATAAGGAATGCTGGATGTTTTTCATAGTTTTCTGACTTGTTTAGATTATTATTGCCTAATTCAATACTATATTTTTACTTCATTTAAACTAGTGATATTTTAAGGAGCTCCAGAGCTCGGTTCTATTTTTACGCTAATTCAATACTGGAATGAAGACCAGTACCAACTAATATTCATCAAAAATTTTTTTTTCTAAAGTAAAATCTTTTTAAAACATACTGAAAGAGCAATAAAGTACTCATATTGTTTTACAAAGGTAATAAGCTTTAGTTTATTCAAGTAAAAACCTGAGCTCTGAGGCTTCTTTCGCTTTTAGTGGAACCGTTGGAGTTTGTTATTTATTATTATTTTTGAACGTAAAAAAATTGACCTGAAAGAGCTCTAAATCAATCTTAATTAAAAATAACGACAATAATTTTATTGTACTCTAAGTTTTGGAAAAAAATTCTGCATAAAGTGTTGGTAATTAAAAGAGAGACGGGCAAACACTTGCCACTAATCCAAAAAAAAAAAACAGAATTTCCGAAACTTACATAAAACGCTAAAATATAAAAAATGCAGTTTATTTAACACAATAAATGAAATAATAGCTTTGATATTAAACGTATCCTCTTCCCATCAGTCTCGAGCATATTTACTTTGAAAAAATTGATACACAAAGGTACAGATATTAGTGATGTTCCTGCCTTCCAAAATCACGCTCCGGAGCTCCGGACATTTAGAGCGGAGGGAGCTCCGGAGATCCGCCCTTCAAATAAACGATTTTAAACTTATTTAAGCTAAAAATACATTTAAAATTACTTTATTTGCATTTTTAAGGCTATTTTTAATGTTTTAAATAAGTTTTCAAAAAAATTTAATTTACAAAAAAATTTTGACAAAATAATTTACAGCATCACTCGATAATTATTCATGAATTTAATAAAAAAATAAGACGATGCTTCGGAAATTCGGGGTTTGCTCCGGAGCTCCTAAAAACGGAGCTTCACTTCGGAACTTAGGAGCTCCGGGGTACATTACTAACGAATATATTACTGTTCTAATTCTTCCGCGCAGATTTCTTTTACTATTCTCGGATTTTGGTGAAAACTTTTAAACCACGTAACTAATAACTCGCTTATTAAATTTTGTAGCGTATTCTTCCATTCTTCAGATCATATTAAAATCCCTTTACATATCTTACTGTAAAATGAAATTACCGTCGTGATTTTAAAATATTTTAAAATGATGAAAAATAAAATATGATGAATACAAAAAGAAGAATACACAAATATGTGTAAGACTATCAAAAAATATAAACTTATGGAACCCAATGATGAAAATGAACCGTGTTGTTTCCAACAGGACATTTTGAAAAAAATATAAAAAAACTGAAGACCAGACTCACATTTAACACAATGAATTGATACTAGATATTGTTCACAATAGTGA
>JASAMX010019447.1:0-23605 GCA_030248175.1 Microlaimidae sp. YZB2_3 | reverse complement strand
ATTGTTCACAGAGGACAGGGCAACTTACATGGGCATGTCAAATTTCGTGAAATTACTGAAAAAAAGTTTTTAGTAAACTTTTTTTCACCATACACTCAGGTAAAACATCCACTCGCTGCCACTCTCAAAAAAAAGAATAAAATAACATATTTTTACTTGGCAAAGCAAGTTGTTCCTATTGTACAATAAAGTATATTGCTTAAAAGATATTGAAAACAATATTTAAAGCTTATAAAGATAGTTATAGGCACCTTGCACCGGAACTCGGTTTATACATGAAGTATGCAATAAACATAGCGAGTCACCATAATGGATAATTACCGTATCTCCTACTTATCTTTGGTAGTATGCAGATCAACCGATCGAAATTACGCGCGCTTTGGATGGTTGATCTGCTTACTACAAAAGATAAGTAGGAGATACGGTAATTTCCATTATGATGACTCGCTATGTTTATTGCATACTTCATGTATAAACCGAGTTCCAGTGCAAGGTGCCTATATAAACAAACCTAGATTATATAAACTGGAATTTTACTATTATGTCTATGGTTTTTGTAAAAATGACTAATTTTACAAGGTTTAGGATCTATTCAGCCGACAGAACTTTGAGCCGAAAAAAAATCACTAATATCTAAGCCCGAGAGAAGCCTAAAAAAAGCTCAAAAATTTTCCTACGGTTCCAGGTTCCCTTTTTGCGGCTCTAAAAACCCTGTACCATTTTATAAAACTAAAAACTAAAGGTAAACCCAACGTGGCTGCAACAGCTGTTCGTTGGATTAAAAAATGCCCCCATTAAGTAATCACTCAAATCTTGAGAATCTGACGTCACTTTATCAAACAAATACTTTATATTAATATGAATCTAATTGGCTGATGAAGTCACGTCAGATTCTCGTGATTTCAATGGTTACTTAATAGGGGGCACTTTTTAATCCAACGAACAACTGTTGCAGCCACGTTGGGTTTACCTTTAGCTTTATTGGCAAATATAAGTGTTTGCAAATGAATTAAACGTTAGCAAACTTTTTAATTTTTCCTTTTTTCGGTCAGCAATACTTGATTTGATTACGTACGGTTACTGTAATTTAAGGGGTACAGGGTTTTAAAACCAGAATTAGGGAGCTTGGAGCCATGGGAAATTTTTGGCAATTCGTAGCCACAAGCAATTAGCACTTGGAGCATTCAGGAAAAAATTGGCGTAGGCTTAAATTTAGGCTTTGCTTGGGTTTAGGTAAATGTGTTAGCGATTTTTGTTTTGGGTTTCTAATTCGCATCTAACGGCTCCAAGTCCTCTAGTTACGGCTCTAAGTTCTCTTTTTTGGCTCCAAGTTCCAGCTCTTAGTTCTCTCGGCTCCATCGACCATAAACCAATTAAGGTAGTTTACAAATATAACATTTTAACCATTTAAGTGCGTCTCAAATGCAAAACTAGAAGTCTTCAGCACCGCCCAACGTTAATATTTGTGTCTGGTTTCTCCATTATGCACTAAAACGGCAGACAGGATTTACATCTTGCAAAACTTTATAACAATCAGAAAGGATTAGGTTATTTACCTACCTATTTCCGGCTTCGCATTTGTGCGCTTGACATTTGATATAGATCATGGGGTGCCATGTAGGATCCAATTCATACTTATTTCCACTATAATATTCTAGAAAGACGTCGTTTTTATCTATTACTGCTTCCACAAGCCCACAATTTAATGCTATAATAAAGCAAAAATCGTTACAATTTTGACTTAATGATTACTATAATTGAGGTAAAGAAACATAAATGATTGTTCCAAATGTTTGTTTTTTCTTTTCACATGTAAGTGAGATTGAGGTCTAGAAGATCTAGTTCGCTTCTGTTGTGTTACGTTAAATAATTAGTTGGAAAACCGCGCAAAAACTACTGAACTAAACATTGGATGGAATGAGCAATCAGCTACGCACCACAAAATTCATAAAATTTAAACGATACCCTATGGAAATTATGTGAGATTACTGTAAGACTTGAGATTCATTAATTGTTACTTTAAAAATAACTCGGCAAGAAAAAACAGGAAAACAAAAAATAAGATTTTTTTAAGCAGTTTGCGCATTATTTTTTATTTTGATTTGACATGACAATTTTGTAAAAAAAGTTTTTGGATATTTTTAATAAGAAAACAAAATAAAAAAAGATAATAAATAAATAAAGTAAACTTGCACGTTAAGACATTGTAAAATGGTTTGTAAACCAATACTTAAAACGATTTTTGAAGTTTGGACTTGGATATTCTAAGTATAGCGTAAATCACGCTCCGTTGGGAGAGATAACTAACTGGGGATGCAGATGTTAGATGAAAACAAATCAAAACCGTTGCAAACGTCGCGAAGAAAAAATACTTACTTTTATTGTATTTGGCAAGTTTCACTTACGAATAAAGTTGCTTATATTGCTTTGTTTCTCAGAATTCTATCTTTCACTATTTTAAAGTAAATTTTATGCAAATTTTCTACGTTCTCTACATTTTTACACCATCAAATTTTTTCCAATTTTTCTAAATATGGGCAAGATGGATTATGTCTGATTTGTTTCTTGTGCTCTAATTGGAAGAAATTATATTTTCACAGATTAATCATACCGTTGGTAGAGGTAATCCCGATTGGAGATGCAGAAGTTTGATGAAAACGAAGCAAAACGGCTGCAAATGTTGTGACGAAGAAATAATTACTTTCCATTATTGTCGCAAACATCATCCCACAAAAGTGTACCCTAAAATGTTTTAACCAGTTATGTACAAAAATAATTGTATTGCAACAAACACCTCGATTTAAAAAAAGCGTTTTACTGCAATAAATAGAGGCAGAAATCATCTAAACTTAAAATTTCTGGTCAGGTAAATGCTGGTGCAGAAGCAAACTTTTGTTATATCAACTTGGCTTTTGTGAGTTTTCAATTACTTTCCTATGTGCTTAAAAATAAGATACTGCAAAACAAAATTTTAACTACAAATAATTTTTTCACATTTTTTAGTAATTTTAGAAATCAAAGTTTTAAAATTACACCACTTTGTCTCGCTTTTCCTCATTAGAAAATACACCGCTTTTCCTCATTGTAGTGTCACAATTAAGATTTTTTTATATTTCAACACAAAAAAATTTGCTTTATTTTTAAATGAAAATCAAATATATAATATTTTTTAATTGTCTATGCATCTTTTACTTTAAGTTTTACTGTAAAAAAACTATTATAAAAAATAATTATATACTGGAAAAAGCTAGGGGCGAGGCACTACAACACTTTGTTGTTAGTGATGTTCCGACCATTTAATATCATGCTCAGGAGATCTAACTATTTAAAGCCGAGAGAACTCTGGAGCTCCTTCCATTAAATGAATGATTTGAAACTTATGTAAGCTTAAAATATGTGTTACGTTCTTCTATTTTTGAGCTATTGTTTACGTTTAAAAAAGTGTTGAAAAAATGTAGTTTACAAAAAAGTTGTGACAAAATATTCTTTGGTACTCTTTAATAAAACACTTTTTAATTACTATTCATATAATTAGAACAAAAATAGGAGGAGCTGTGAAGAAATTGGCTGTTGAAAAAAGCCGAATTAATGCAAGGAAATTTTCTTTTGCAAATAGGGTGGTTACACCTCGGAACAATCTACTCCCATCTCAAGTAACTGTCGATTCTTTGGATCAAAATAAAAAAAATTGAAAAATAAAAAAAAAGAAGAAGAAGAAGAAGAAGAAGAAGAAGAAGAAGAAGAAGAAGAAGAAGAAGAAGAAGAAGAAGAAGAAGAAGAAGAAGAAGAAGAAGAAGAAGAAGAAGAAGAAGAAGAAGAAGAAGAAGAAGAAGAAGAAGAAGAAGAAGAAGAAGAAGAAGAAGAAGAAGAAGAAGAAAAAGAAGAAGAAGAAAAAAAAAGGAAGAAGAAGAAAAAGAAAAAGAAAAAGAAAAAGAAGAAGAAAAAGAAAAAGAAGGAGAAGGAGAAGGAGAAGAAGAAGAAGAAGAAGAAGAAGAAGAAGAAGAAGAAGAAGAAGAAGAAGAAGAAGAAGAAGAAGAAGAAGAAGAAGAAGAAGAAGAAGAAGAAAAAGAAGAAGAAGAAGGTTCTGAATTTAAAAATTTATCCACGTTCTCTAATAATGATTGGCGCGGCGCCGGGGAATAAATCGCCCCGTGGCGCTCTCGCGCCACCCATGAAGTATGTGGTGTTTTTATAAAATGTGTGAAAAATTTTGGGTTAAAAAAGGGTTTTTTTCGTTGCTCGTGTAAAATATTTGCGTTTAATTGGCCATAAACTTATAAATTTTCGCATCTAAAAAAGCTTTTTGCAAAGCAAAATTAGGGACTACTGAACGATTCTAAAGTATGTCACCATATTTGCTTGTCGGCTTAAGTTTTTACACATTAGTTGCACATTTTGGTATTTTATATACTTTTGGTAGTGCTGTTAAAATCTTTAAATAACCTTCAAAGTTTCAATAACTTCTACAAAAAAATACGTACGAAAAATTCTATGTATATTAATATTATTGCATAACTTTTTTTTTCATTTTTAAACTTATGACTAATGTGTATTATAAATTGTTAATATAAATAAAAAAATTTCAAAATTTAAAAAAACGATATAATAACAGAAAAACACTTTTTTCAATATATCTAAATTTAATGTATATCTAACGATAAAATAAAAATCAGTTTTTGACAGTGGATAAGCATTGAATAATACGCACTTTCTTAGTGGTAAAAGAAAAGAGAAAAAAAACCTATTTTTTTACAAATTTATACTACCGTATTTGAAAATATTAGTAGAAGAACATAGTACAGAGCTACTTATATACAAGTTTCTTAAAAGGCTTTAATAGTTCGCATCTGTAACTGCACATGGCTCCAACCAAAACAATTTTTTTTACAAGTTATTATTACTTTCTAATAAATTCTTATAATGTACGTAATTAGAAATGAATCAATTTATATTGTAGTTCGTAAATTTTCTCAAACATAAATTAAAAGTTATGGGGCAGTATGAAGAAGCCATGAAATACGGAACCTATGCATATTGCTAATAAGATTAATATCAAGACCACTGGGAATCATCAAGCCACCATTAAAATTATCTTTTTGACACAAATTATTATTAAAACAAAAAAAAACATAAATACTTCTAATGATCGTATTTCAAACATTAAAAAATGTGCATGGGTAAGAAAAATAGGGCCAAATTAAATTATTGAAAAAGCGTAAAAAATATATATTTTATTTTGATAACTTAGCTGTTTTTTAAAGAAGATACATTATTATTATGTTTTATTTGTTGTGCAAATCTTTTTTGAAGAAATTAAATTTTGATTCACAGATAACACCATTCTGATAATGTAGATTGTAGTTAAAAGAAACGGTATTGAATCTTTGTTTTAAACCGACATGTTTAAAAATTTAGCACCATTTGCAATAACATAATCTATCGAAGTTATGTTTAATAAAACTAACATTAGACCAAAAAATGACAGTGTAAGCAAAACTTTATAAAATGTAAATTTATGTTATCATTGTTTTGTTTTGATGGGTTTCTCCAGTAATCAAACAACACAGGAAATATGTTTTGTCAACACAGGAATCCAAAAAACAAGTTACTCAAGTGTGAAAAGTGAAGGTAGATATGAAGGACCAATCAAACCACCGCAATCCAATTTTACCATAAGGTATTAAAAAGAATTGCAGTATAATGAACCACTGGTCCAATCTTGGCAAAAAGCAAATGGGATACTAGCAGACATCATAAAAACTTTTAAAAAATTTTTAAGGAGACAAATTAAAGAAAAACCTTAGGGCAAAACATAATATTGAGATTAAATACAAAATTTAAAAAGCTTCATAATAAATCATAAATATAGTAATCGTTTATTATAGGGGATAAAATTCGCATTTCAAACGCAAAAAATCGTCGCACCTACATTTTATTTTATTTTTTAATTTTGAATAAAATATGATACGCGAGGCCTACGTTAGTCAGCACTAACGTTACAACGAAATTTATTTAATTTTCTTCAACCAGTGATTGCGATATTGATGACAAAAAAAGAAACAATTTGTTATATGAAATAAACTTGTTTTTTGCATGTTTGAACCGCTCAAAACTCAATAAAAATTTATTAACAAAAAGTGTTAAAAAATTTTAAATTGATAAAAGCCTGAATTCTAATTAAGTCCATTTTTTACATTAGGGATTTTTATAGGTTTGATTTAGTTATTGTTTGGGATTTTACGAGTTAAAATGCTATTTGCATTTTGGCGATGAAAACTGTCAGTTAGGCGGAAAAAAAGAGTTCTTCTTCAGTTTTTGTGCGAAAATCTTAGGTGCTAAAACCAAACCGTCTGACTTTTAATTAACTTAACTGGTCCTTGTGAACTCTTGACACATTGTCGTTTAGGACTGGTTCAAAACTAAGGCCTACAAGTAAAACATTTAAAAAAAGCTTTATACGCCTAAATAATGTAATAAGCTTAAATTAAAAACGATTATTCCATTCAGTCTTAAACATCAAACGCCATTAAACGTAAGTGGGAGCTATAAATGCCAACTGAAGACATTTTTATTTATTTACTATTACAGGACAGGTGTATTGCAGAAAAGATAATTTCATTCAGCTAACCCACACATATCAAACGACGTTAATTAACCAATGATGACAACAATAAAAAGTCAAATATTTAATACTTTAAACCCAGAAATAAAATAGTGGGACCAACTTCGAATGACCGTTTTTTTACCACAAAATTTAATTAAAATATTGCTTTTACATATCGAATTATTTTTTAGTTTGAAACGGTGTGTACATTTATTTTAAAATTTAGGCCAATCGGGGTAATACTTAAAATGTTAAAACCGTTGTGCAAGACGCCAACCAAATATAATCAAATATAAAATTTAGAGGTGATAGATTTTGTATTTTACGAGCAGTGCATTTTGATTGATATAGGAATTTTTTCGTCAAAGTCCCTCTTTTTATAGCCCATTTTTGTTGCGAACGTGATGCTTTATTACTAAATTACCTGATTTTATCCTGTCTTTTATGCTTTCAAGGAATGTTTCCTTTACTAAGTTTTTTTTACGAAATACAGAGGCTAGGAAAAGAAAAGAATAAATATGTAAGAGACAGGTCAAAGACAAAAGAGAGGTAAGTAGGCAAGTTTGAGACATTAACATAATAGGCCGAAAGTTTGAAAAACCAGTAAGTGGAAAAAAGCCTGCTAGGTCATAGCCATGAAGAAGGCGAAAAGCGAGAACTTTACTTTTTTTGTTTTTTTTTCTCACGTATATGTAAACCATGCGAGATCTAAATTATTTTAACACGGGTCAGTTTGTGTTCTAACTACTTTGTATCTTTTTTCTCGCTGCCAACAGTCTGATTTTCAGATGGTCGCCATTTAATTTCTACATGTTTCTTCATTTCATCCCGCCTACAATCCCTATTTGAAGCCTATTACCTTTTTGCAGGCATCCGTTTACTTTCCGTTTTGTTACCCAGTGCATTATACCTGCTTCTTACGTACCATCTGCTTTTCTTCTACATACCTACCTTTTGTTTTCTTACTATCTGTTTTTAATGCGTTTCATAGCTGGGCTTAGTCTACTGAAAAATGCAGTTTGCCTTACTGCTAACTGTAATCAACTTACGGCTTTTTTAATTGTTTTCCTATCACCTAAATGCCTGTTTGCTTGCTTTATACTATGTACCTGTCTTAAATAGTCTTATCTTTGTGCACTAAAAAATGAGTTTCTTATCCGCGATTAAATTTTTAATTTTTAAGGAACCACTTATACCGTCTATGAAACAGAAAAAAACCCACCTCTTGACTCCTTTTTACTTGCATCACACTTGTATTAAATCTTTTTTTCTACTTTTCTTTTGTCTAATGTTTGATTTTTCTACCAACACCTTTTACAAGTCTTCCAGAGGCCTCTAATCTGCCTACTATTTTCCAGTTAGTTTTTTTCTATTTGTAGTTTTTTGTTTCATATTCGAACCTGCCATATATTGTATCTCCCACCAGCTACTTTGTTATTTTCTCACTGTTTCTTATTTGTGAAATGCATTTCTTACTTTGTAATTGCATTATTTCTTTCTTTTATACAATGTAACTGACTTAATTTCGGCCAGTACTCTTAACTGATAGCACTGAAACAAAATAAGAATTAAAACCGGCGTATATATTATTGTATTATTATATTATTTTCCATTATAAAAAGAAATATATCCTAAAGTTAGAGTTTTATAAAAAGCTCCTTATCTTTGTTAATTTTAAACGGATCGTTGGATTTTTATTTTCACAGAAGTCAATTTTGTTTTTTGAATACATTTATTTGGTGTTATAAATTTAAGGGTGAACCTTAAATAACCTTAAATTTAAAGGTAAAATTCAGCCCGTGCGTGTTTATACAGAAAATATTACGACTATACTAGGATAAAATGGTAACAAAAAACGATCACCATTTTTTAACAGTTTTTAAAATTGATTATTAATAAAAAATCAATTAAAAGGCTTTATTATTGGAAATAATTTACATACATCGCGTTTTAATTTGCACCTTAAGCAAAAACAGCTAAACTCAAAAATCCAGACGGTGTATGCGAATTGAATTGGGGACAATTCGCTCCCTACAATTCGCTCCCGGGACAAATCGCTCCCGGGACAAATCGCGCCCTAGACAATTGGCTCCCTGGACAGTTCGCTCCTTGCCCAATTCGCTCCCAAGATTCTTTATGGACGCAATTCTTACAAAACAGTTCATTGTGGACCATTCGCTCCCTGGACAATTCGCTCCCTGTATGGACAGTTCGCTCCCTGCACAAACTCATTTTCTTGCGTTTGTATTTCTTTGCTCTTTATTCCTAGTTCGCAAAGTTTTTTATAAGCGTGATTTATTTAAAGTTTACTTTTCTTGAGACAATTTGCTTTTTTACAATGAATTTCTGAATCAAAATTTCGTTTAAGTTCTAAATTTGAGTTTAATTTTTCATTTTCAACTCCGAAAAATATAAAATGAATGCTGCCATTTTATATAAATATAGTTTTACATGTTGGTGTGTTTTGTTCGCTGTAATTCTGGTATTAACATTTAGAAACCAAATTTTTTTTAAAAGCGAAATATGTATAAACGTATAAAAACATTTCGCTTCTTTATATATAACTCTTGTATAAATTTTAAATTTTCTGTTGTTAAAAAATTTGTGAAAAACACCATATATCAAATAACCATATACCAAAATTAATGTTTAGCAACTATATTCGGATGTTTTGCGCTTTGTTTTTATTTGATATTGATTATGTGTCTTCTTCCCGTCACGCTTAGAAAATTAGTGATTTAATACGTTTTTACACTGTATTTGTCCTTCGGACATAGTTCAAAAAACTTTTGTCCTTTGGACTTTGTCCAAAGGACGTTTTGTCATAAGTATGAACCAGCCTTAATTCGCATGGGACCTGGAAAATTCGCTCCCTACAATTCGCTCCCGTAACAATTCGCTCCCGGGACAATTCTTTCCCTGGACAATTCGCTCCCTGGACAATTCGCTTTCCGCCCAATTCGCTCCCGGCATTGTTTAAAAACGCAATTTTTATTACACAATTTATATTGGGGAGGATTCGTTCCTTGGACAATTCGCTCCCTGGACGATTCGCTCCCTGGACAATTCGCTCCCTGGACAATTCTCTCTCTAGACCTATCGCTCTCTTTAAAATTCAATCATTCCTTGGGAAGATGGATTGAAAAAAAGTAGGTGGCCCGATTTACCCTTGTTATTTCTTATAAACGTAATTTTCAAAAAGCATATTTTGTTTGGGACAAAATTTTTAATTGGTTTTTATCACAATTTTTTGCTGGATACAATTCAATGACGATTTTTTAAAAAAAGTGGTATTTTTTCAAAATTTTACATTAACAATTAGGTGAAAATAGGCTTGTTTTTTAGAAAACGGTCTCCAATATAACACAATTTTTATGTACAAGTATTATTATTAATGTGTCTTTAAAAATACCTTCTGCAAAAAATCTTTAGAAAAAAATATACTTTTTTAAAAAATTATTCGCCATTTAAAAAAAATTGGGCTTTTTTCAAAGTTCTTTATGTTTTTTAGTTTGATTTTAAGGTTTCGCTTAGGCTAAGGGAAAACAAAGTTTTCTTTTTTATGAATCTAGAAGTGTTTCTGAAGTTATTTTTTTCCGAAGATATTATGCAGAATGCATTTCTTCTTAGCGCCATTATCAATAAACTTTGAGCAAACAAAGGTAATTTTTTTGTTTTAAATTAATGTAACACTAATTTTCTAAGCGTGACGAAAAGAAGACACATAATCGATATCAAATAAAAACAAAGCGCAGAACATCCAAATATAGTTGCTAAACATTAATTTTGGTATATGGTTATTTGATATATGGTGTTTTTCACAAATTTTTTAACAAAAGAAAATTTAAAATTTATACAAAAGTTATATATAAAGAAGCGAAATGTTTTTTTTTTACGTTTATACATATTTCGCTTTTTAAAAAATTTTGGTTTCTAAATGGTAATACCAGAATTAAAGCGAACAAAACACACCAACATGTAAAACTATATTTATATAAAATGGCAGCATTCATTTTATATTTTTCGGAGTTGAAAATGAAAAATTAAACTCAAATTTAGAACTTAAACGAAATTTTGATTCGGAAATTCATTGTAAAAAAGCAAATTGTCTCAAGAAAAGTAAGTTCTAAAGAAATCACGCTTATAAAAAACCTTGCGAACTAGGAATAAAGAGCAAAGAAATACAAACGCAAGAAAATGAGTTTGTGCAGGGAGCGAACTGTCCATATAGAGAGCGAATTGTCCAGGGAGCGAATGGTTCACAATGAACTGTTTTGTAAGAATTGCGTCCATAAAGAATCCCGGGAGCGAATTGGGCAAGGAGCGAACTGTCCAGGGAGCCAATTGTCTAGGGAGCGAATTGTAGGGAGCGAATTGTCCCCAATTCAATTCGCATACACCGTCTGGATTTTTGAGTTTAGCTGTCTTTGCTGACGGTGCAAATTAAAACGCGATGTATGTAAATTATTTCCAATAATAAAGCCTTTTAATTGATTTTTTATTAATAATCAATTTTAAAAACTGTTCAAAAATGGTGATCGTTTTTTGTTACCATTTTATCCTAGTATAGTCGTAATATTTTCTGTATAAACACGCACGGGCTGAATTTTACCTTTAATTTTAAAGTTATTTAAAGTTCACCCTTAAATTTATAACAAAAAATTAAGGTATTCAAAAAACAAAATTGACTTCTGTGAAAATAAAAATCCAAATATCCGTTTAAATTTAATAAAGTTAAGGAGTTTTTCGCATTTTAATTATTCACGAGTTTAGTAAACAAATAATGCTAAGGTCCGGAGTTACCACGCTGAAAAGGTTATTTCGTAGCTAAAAGATCCAGGAAACGCTACCGTAAATATAAAATATGAATCAGGGAAGAGCGTGGAGCGCTCTTTCCCTTATATTAAACTAGCCCTGAAAAATGCTCTAAGAATAGAGCAGGAAAAAGGGGCGATTTTTCCCCGGGCGTATGTTTTGACAGAAAAGATGTGGACTAGTTTGTGATGGACATTATGTGGACTATAGGAAATTTGCATTTGGTTTGGGCAGCTGCTCACTAAATAAAAATTTCTACCATATGATAATGATTTGTTTATACATTGATCTAATCACACAGCAATGTTGCATGTTTTTTAGTTTGATGAAATGTCAATTTAAAAAATCATACTCACAGCAATCTTTGACAAGCACGAAATCGTTTAAATGTTTAAAAAACAACTATAAATTTGAAAAAGTGGCGATTTCGCGCTTGTCAAAGATTGCTGTGAATATGATTTTTTAAATTGACATTTCATCAAACTAAAAAAAATTCAACAATGCTGTGTGATTAGATCAATGTATAAACAAATCATTATCATATGGTAGAAATTTTAATTTAGTGAGCAGCTGCCCAAACCAAATACAAATTTCCTACAGTCCACATAATGTCCATCACAAACTATTCCACATCTTTTCTGTCTAAACATACGTCCGGGAAAAATCGCCCCTTTTTCCTGCTCTATTCTTAGAGCATTTTTCAGTGCTAGTCTACCACTTTTTTTGAATTAAATTTAAAAAAATAGCCTAATAAACTATAGTTTTAGCTGCGCAATGACATATGTTTATTATCATTCCGTTGCCCAGATATACTTTTTAAATAAAAAATAATAAGAAGAAGAAGATGAATTTAATTACAAAATTTACTCACGTTGTTTAATTATAGTAGTGCGGTGCAGTTGCGCTCCAGACAAAGTTTACCTACGTTCTCTAAATATAGTTGGCGCGATGCCGTGCGCCAAATAATAAGAAAATGATGAACATGAATTACAAAATTTACTCACGTTCTTCAAGTATAGTTGGCGCGGTCCCGTGGGTTAAATTGCAGTATGGCACCCCGCTCCACTGATGATTACCGGCGCGTGACGCTGCCGCGCCACCGACGCTTATTATTATTTTTTAATAAATAAAACTTTGAATTTATTTTGCCATTAGTAATGCAAGAATTAAAAAAAGTACTCTGTTGTTTTCGCCGTTTTCCGCGCGGTTGAAGCAGATGGCGCTGGGAACTGGTTCCGTTTCTGCCACCAAATAAAATCGGTCTGCTTTTTTGTGCGGTTTCTATGAGGGGATGTTGGTTGTCTGCTCTGTACAATCTTTTTGTTGCCAAAAGGCTGTTATTGTGCGGTTAGGAGATTTTATTTGTCTATTTTTCCAATTTTTTATTTTGATCAATAAATCGATAACAAGGACCTAAATGAAAAAAGTGCTTCCCAAGAAAGTTGCGTAATTCCTTCTTCTTTTTAATGAGCCCATGTTTGTTTTTGATCAATCAGTAACGAATGAGGAATATCGCTTTTAAGGATGGAGCGTTGGAATAATAATAATAATAATAATAAGAAGAAGAAGAAGGTTCTGAATTTCAAAATTTACCCACGTTCTCTAATAATGGTTGGCGCGGCGCCACGGGGCTAAATCGCCCCCTGGCGCTCCCGCGCCACCCATGATGGGTTAAGTCACTGCGCGCTTAACCGTTGTTGATGGCGTCATCTAATCAACAAAACCTTAAATAGGTCTTTAGCCAATTAAAAATCTACACATTTTACATGACTGAAATATAACCCAAATTTTTCTAATACTAAAAACCTAAAAACTTTTACTAAACATATACGAATTTCATACTAATAAGCTTAATTTGCTTAACTTTTTTGACTTTCGTGTTTTTTTTTGGGGGGGTCCCCCAAAAATTTTTTCCTGTGGTAAATAGTTTGAGCTGATTTTTTGCATGTAGATGCTAAATTGCCGCCTCACCTGAATTGTATTCTCGTATATGCTCTATTGCCCTTAGTTAAACCTCTGTTCATGTGAAAAATGACCTATTAAGTTACGCATTGGGTACTAGGGTACTTGTGTGACACTTTTTTTCCACTTCACTCAGTAATACACATTCTCTTGTGGTTATTTTTTTGGTTTAGATTATAATTCCTTACCTTTTTATAAAATTTACTAATTTTCAGCGGGAAGAGCGAACAAATATCCTAACCGCTAATTAGCAGCCATATGGCAACAACAAAAATATTTTAAAAAAATGAAATTAATCTTGGGTGGCGTGTGAGCGCTGCGGGATCCAATGTTTCAAAAGACGGAAATTTAGCAAAATCGAAACGATGTTTCGAAAAAAAATTCTTTTTTATATAGAATACTATGAAGCTATAATCACTCCAAAAATTTAATGCGAGAAAAACTGGTCTGGGTAACCTCATAAAATTGTATAGAACCTGGAAAAACCATTTACAATGGTGTGGTTATGTTGTTTAAAAATAAAACATCAATCCAGAAAAATTAAGCATAAAACACAAGTCCAAATAAAAGCTAATTCCTCAAAAAGTGGTTGATTCAGGTCTTACTAAAAAAATTGAAACCATTCTTAACTTGTTCTCAAAAAGATTTAAAATACTCCAAGGGCGTAATATACCTCCCTTAATGCTTTGGAAAAAAAACAGAAGAAAAACACACTATTTTATATGGTTCCATACAATTTTACGAGGTTACCCAGACTTAATTGCTGTATAGTATACTGCTTAAAATTACATTGAAATTTTGGATATTAAAATAAACCATGACGTTTCTTTTAAAATAAGTAACTTTTTTAATGTTTTATATCTTTTTAAAAGTCTTTTTTACATGGAATACTATGAAGCTACAATCACTCCAAAAATTTAATACGAGAAAACACTGGTCTGGGTAACCTCGTAAAATTGTATGGAACCTGGAAAAACCATTTACAATGGTATGGTTTTGTTGTTTAAAAATAAACCATCAATCCAGGAAAATCAAGCACAAAACAAAAGTCCAAATAAAGCTAATTTTCAAAAAAAGTGGTTAAATCAGGTCTAACTAAAAAAATTTAAACAGAAGAAAAACACACTATTTTATATGGTTCTTTCAGGTTAAATACAATTTTACGGAGTTACCCAGACTTAATTTTTGTATAGTATACTGCTTAAAATTACATTGAAATTTTGGATATGCAAATAATTGTATTCATATCATGAGGAGACCATGACGTTTTTTTTAAAATGAGTAAATTTTTTAATGTTTTATATCTTTAATAAATGACATTGAATTCAATGCATTAAAAGGCGGAAATTCTAGCAAAAAAACGAAACAAAGTTTCGAAAAAAAGCCTTATATTAAATGGAATAGTACAAAGCTACATAAGTCTAAAAACTAAATGCCAGAAAAGACTGAAACAAGTCTCTTTAAAACCTGTAAATTAATAACAGATTTTGTAAAATTTTCAGAAACACAAAACCGAATAAAAACATTACGTGTAAAAGCTTTAGTTTGCCTTTTTTAACCATTAATAAAACTTAATTCACATAAATTTTTCTCAAAATGGATTAACTTTTACATGAATTAACTAGCTGTAAATAGCACAGTATTAGTTAAATCACACGTCGTCAAAACGATACAAAAAAAGTATAACGCAAGCGTCACAGTAACCATGAAAAATTTCTGTCAAAATAAGTTATCGCATTGCGCATTAAATTTTGTAATTTATCATTATTTTCGTATAAAACAAAACATACCGCCATATTAACGGTTTTTTAAAATCAAATATCAAGTTTTAAGTCCGAAAAACACTGAAAAATTCAGATTTAATATAAGGCGACTTTTTCTTTAATGTTTCTATTTATTACATAAAACAAATTAGCTGTCAATGTATTTGTTAAATTAAAAGTCTGCTTATATTAAATCTGAATTTTTCAATGTTTTTCGGACTTAGAACTTGATATTTGATTTTAAAAACCCGTTAATATGGCAGTATGTTTTGCTTTATACGAAAATAATGATAAATTACAAAATCTAATGCACAATGCGATAATTTATTTTGACAAAAATTTTTCATCGTGACTGTGACGCTTGCGTTATGCTTTTTTTGTATTGTTTTGACGACGTGTGACTTAAATAATACCGTAGTATTTACAGCTGGTTAACTCATGTTAAAGCTTAATTCCCTTTGTGGGAAATTTATGTGAATTAAGTTTTATTAATGGTTAAAAAAACGCAATATAAAGCTTTTACACGTATTGTTTTTATCGGGTTTTGTTTTTCTGAAAATTTCACAAAATCTGTTATTAATTTACAGGTTTTAAAGAGGCTTGTTTCAGTCTTTTCTGGCATTTAGTTTTTAGACTTATGTAGCTTTATACTATTCCATTTAATATAAGGCTTTTTTTCGAAACTTTGTTTCGGCTTTTGCTAGAATATAATTAAAATATGAAATAACAACTTAATAAAACTATTGGTTCTGGTTTCAAACTTTTTTTTTGGTGATATAATACAGATGCTTCGTTTGTTATTAAATATCTTTAAAAATTAGTTACTCAAAACAACACTTTCCCATAGAGAACTCTTATGTCGTCCGGAACAAACCTTTAACGAACAGTTTAACACTTGGCCGATAAGGCTAGAACATAAAAATTCTATAAAAATGGTGCTAAACGCAAAAAAAACGAATGTCGCCAGTTTTTGTATTCAAGGAGTCTGTTCTAAGCATTACAGGACGTCTATATCGTCTATTTTTCAGTTATTGCTCTTTTAGGTACTTACAAATTTCTAACTAGGTAAAAATTAGATGAACAACTAGGTAAATTTTAAATCAAAAACTAGGTAACTTGATAACAATTTAAAACTAGGTAAAATAAACGGGTAAATTTTGCCGAAAAATAAATGGGTAAAACTAGGTACCTAGTTACTTAGTTACATAATTTACAAAATGCACCACACTGCTGTAGAATGGATCGAACGAGCTTGAATTTACCACTGTGGTGTAAAATATATCAAAGCTGATCTTATTTTAGAAAAAAATAAAATTTATTAGTTTATATACAATTTTCATCATAATAGATTTGATATAACAAAAATAAATATTTTTGATAATACAATTAAAATAATTTTTTCAATGTCACAAATTTAAAAAAAATAAATACAACCATAAGCCCTCATTTTATGTACCCAGTTGAAAGTTGATAATTTTGAAAACTTTAAATGTATTTAATAATGAGTTAAATAACTTATACTTTTGTTTTTTTTACTTATTTTTCAGTAACAGTAAATACATAAACTAAAAATTCTGAGAAAAGACAATCTTAATCAAAATTATTTATAATAAAAAATTTTTTAAACAAAACATAAACTCCAAATAGTAATCCAGCATGTTTAGTGTTTAGGTCTATCATTAATAAAATAATGAAAGTTTATTGTTGCAAAGGTTACTATAAGGTAACATACTTATAATACAACATAGAAATAAATACATAAATGCTACATAAATACTAAACTATAGAATTCAAATACAATAATACAATGATTAAAATAATTTACAAAAAAAACATATCAGTCACTAATAATTTTTTTAATCTTATATCGAAAAGTAGAAAGTGAAGGAGAAAAAATTACATCGGACGGTAAACTGTTCCAAAGATTTACTATTCGAGTATTAAAAAAATACTTAGATATGTTTAATCTAACTTTTGGAATATTTAATTTAAAACCGTTGGAACGCGTTCTACTATTTTTATCAATACTTAAGAATGTATTCATATCTGCATCAACTAAATTATTAATAAGTTTATAACAAAGTAGCGCATCATTTTGTTTTCTACGGGTTTCAAGTTTCTCTAAGCTCAGTTCCTGTAATCTGGTTTCATAACTAACATAAGGAAAAGAACATCTTTGATATAAGCGCCTAGTGAACGTTCTTTGAACTTTTTCAAGACAATCTTTATTCATTTGAGAAAATGGATTCCAGACATAAGTTTCAAATTCTAATAAGGGACGAATAAAGGAAGTGTATGCTAATCGTAAAAGAGACATATCAGATGTACGAAATGCACGAAAAAGAATTGCGACTCTGTTTTGAGCTTTGGCTGCTATAAACGCACAATGTTGCGAAAACTTAAGATTTGAGTCAATCAAAATGCCCAAATCGCGAATACATTCTTTACTTTCAATGGGTAAATTATTTAAGGTATAATTAAATTATATGTTATTGTATCCTAGATGTAATACGTTGCATTTATTTATAGCAATGTTAAGTTGCCAAGTTTTTGCCCACAAACAAAATTTGTTTAGGTTATTCTGAAAACAATTATGTGTTGTGTTTTCATCAATTACACTATAAAACTTTGCATCGTCGGCAAAAAGTTTAATAGACGTTTTTGAGTCTAGGCTGTCTGGCAAATCATTGATATAAATAATAAACAACAGTGGACCAAGGACACTCCCTTGGGGAACTCCACTGGTTACATGAGTAAAATCAGACGATACAAAATTTTTTGAAGCACCAAGAGAGTCATCATTTATAACGACTTTTTGTCTGCTATTCGTTAAAAAGCTAGTGATCCAGTTTAGAAGTTCATACCCAATTCCATAAGTTTTAAGTTTTTTTAACAGTTTTGGATGACTGACCGAGTCAAAAGCTTTTGAAAAGTCTATGTACATTACGTCTAATGTCTATTACATTACATTACATTACGTCTATGTACATTATTATGTCTTATCTTTTAATTATAGTACTTTTTTGTCAAAAGCATAATTTTTTAGCAAAACATAACCTTAAATATATTTAAATAGTAATTTAACAATTAAAAAATTTAAAAAATTAAAAAAACATTAACAAATCAAAAAATAAAACAAAAAAGTAATTTACTTAAAATATTATAAAAACAATTTTAAAATAAACCCAACTTAATAATTTTAATAATTAAAAAAAAAAACCCAAAATTGTTAAATTTTGCTTGTAATATAATATAATCCATAAGTTTCCAAACAATTCTACACTCAGTGCTATAAATGCAGGTGTGTTTGGTAAAACAATTCTACACTCAGTGGTATAATTGCACATATGTCTGGTAATTACAACGGATTATGGGGTCATAAATGCTCTTTATTGCCTGTCAAAGTTACTATATAAGGTTGCAGAAAATCACAACAACTTATTTTAGTGTCCTCTGTTTTAATATTAAATGTTAATGTTTTTATTGTTTTTATTGTTTTTAATGTTTTGCATGTTGTTTGTAAATTTGCTTATTGGTTTTGTATATATATATATTGTGCTGTTAGGCTTGGTGGTCTTACTGACGAGTGCAACACCAAGGGCGTTTAAGACTAATGCACGAAACGCCAACTGGAACCTGCTGGGGACAAGGAGCTTCACGTTGATTCATTTTAATCCGTAATGCATCCTTGACTTTCAGTGGATTCCAATGTGCATCAGTGTGGACTTTTTTGTTTGCTTAAGTGTTGTTTTGAAATCACTGGCAAGCAATTAGTTCACATTTGTTTGTACTGTTTGAGATAGTGGTTATGTATAAGTTAATATTATTTTATTTTTAGCTTTAGCTTTTAGCTTCAACTTATTCAGCTCAAAATCACAGGCTGCTCATATAAGCTGTTATAGCGCGTTTCATAGTCGCCTTATAAAACTTATGTGACAGTTCTGGTGATTACTTCGTCGTGGGATCTTTAATAACTTGCTGATGTGGATATAAAAAGACAGAGCATAGTATATAAATAAGTGCCTGCTTTTTATGTTCCGTCTAGAAAGTTTACTTTCAAAAAAATGGAACAACATGTGGCTATATAACTTCAAAAAATTTCTTTATAGGATTTGCACCAGAAATGAAAAATCAACGATGATTTTTTATCCACCTTTGTAAGGTGGACGAATTAGTTTGCATTAAAACAATAAAAAAATATATCTCAGATGTTAATCTGGTTGAATGAATTTTAAATGCAGGTGAAAACGCTATCAAAATTTTTCATTATTAGTTACTAAACGTAGCGTTTTTATACTTGTGTCGTCATGGCTTTTATGAATCCGTCATTAAGACTAGGACGTCAGACGCGATTTTAAAACGTAATATAATAAAACAGATGCTTTATTTTGGATTACATAAACCATTTAACCACCTACTTAACCATTTATTACTAAACCACTTATCAAAAGCAGGAATGAATAAAAGTAAAGAATGTCCGACTATATGTTAGACAGTTTTTAATTATATACAGACTACTCCACAGTGTAGATTTTTCATCAAGTAAAAAAATCAGCTACGACCTGTGGAATCATCCACAGTTCGTGGAATTATCTACATGATAATTTTTCTACGCAATACTGCGGATAAATTTATATGTTAACCGCGAATTTGCAAACAAAAAAACTTCGAATGTAAAACTTTTCGATCGGGTTGTTTTCAGAGTCTATATTGTGTATACTTCAGTTATTGCTCTTGTAGGTCTTACAAATTTCTAAACTAGGTAAAAATTAGGCAAACAAATCAGAAACTAGGTAATTAGGTAAAAATTTAAAACTAGGTAAAAAAAGTTTTGAAAATAACTGAAAACTAGCTACCCAGTTACCTAATTTACAAAATGCACCACACTGCTGTAGAATGGATCGAACGGGCTTAATTTTTACCACTGTGGTGTAAAAATATATCAAGGCCAATTTTATTTTAGAATAAGAAAAAAAATTATTTGGCAATTGAATTTTTTATCAATACAGGATGTCTATGCCATTAATACACAGGTGCAGCTTTTTACAAGAGTTGCACATTTTTGGTTACGTATTGTGGTAACAATTTGCAATGTATACAATAGTTTGGAAAAAAACGTCGATTTTGTTTCGAGTATTATCGCCGCCATAATGAACAACGCTAGTGAAGCTCCGAGTTCCTAGCTCCGGATTTCCGCCTTAGTTTTGCACTAAATAGAAACATCAATACACCATGCTTACACACAAAATGTCTGTCTATCAAAATTTTTTTAGCATGACAATCGCCAGGCAAAAAAATAGTAGCATTTCAATTATTATGATTGCAGCAATATAAACGCCATTTTTTTAATTTTTCATAAGGAGGCAGAAGCACAGATATCTTATATCTTAAGGTAGAACATTACAGTTTGATTTTGACGGCATATCTTTTCTAATTAACTTTTACTAGCGTAATTTGACCTGCTGATTTGATTTTTGACATTCATAAAATAAATAAATAAATTTTTTCTTTAAAAAATAGTTATCGTCCACAATCATTATAAATGACACCAATAAAATACATGTCAAAAATAAAATACATTAATCTAATTCATTACAAAAAATATTCTATTTTTTTCATTTTTCCTTTAGCGCATCTTGAATAATGAACACTTTTTTTAATTATAAAGTTAAAAATTAAAAAAAAATTTTTGACGTTAAAAATATTCCCTGCGGGAGACTCTAACCTACGGGTCCGAGAATCTGAGACCGACGCTCTAATCGCTCAGCTACTTGCCCACTTGAGGGTCCTTCCTTAAAAGTTGGTTTTAAACAAACGGTTGAAAATGTAGTTTCTCAGCGTAAAATCAAAAAACTTTACATGAAAATTAAAAAATTTGATTCGCTCAGATTTTAATGAAAGTTTGGATATAGTTAGACACAAGTCTAATCAATACTTTGAATTGTATTTGATTATAAAACGAATTCAGGATTTTTTTATTTGATTTTTCTTTTAAAAACATCGATTTTTTAATTTTCTTAAAATTTTGTTAAATCTTAAAAAAATCTTAAATTCTTAAATTACATTTGACTCCAAACCACATCTAAAAGATGCCCTCAATTTTTTGTTAACTTTCTGTAAAAATGCAGCAAAATCTGAGCGAATCAAATTTTTTAAATGGCCAGAAACTTGTTTTTTGAGCTTTAAATTCATTGAACTATATCTCAAAATAGAATAACCGGTAAACAATGCAATTATTACCGTTGATACATAATAATCTGAGCTTTCGATCGCACTATATATTTGTCGGACAAAAATTAATATCCAAGTTGATATCTAACTTTTTTTGAAAATCTTTATAACTTTGGTGTTGCGCAAAACACGTTGTCACTAGTGATTTCGGTGTAAACTATTCGTTGGAGTGAAAATACAACCTGCGGACCAAAAGGTGGAAAATTCACAATTTGTGGTTATTGTCATGCAAAAAAATAAAAAAAAATTACGAAAACACTATAATTATCAATTCCAAAAACGTGTAAAGATTTTTTCAAAGATAGAAAAATTTTTTAAATTAAACCATTGAAATTTTTTTTAATAAAACTTTTTTTCAGTTTGCTGATTAATCCCTTAGGAGTTGGGAAAAACACTTTTTCGGTAAAGCTTCATAAAAATGACTTTATTTTTTGCTTAATTACTACGTTATAAAACTGCTGTTTCAAGAATGGATAACGTCATTACTATGGTAAAATGAGCCACAGTTCGTATAAAATATGTGTGACTGTGACTTATTTTAAATTTAAAACAGCACCTATTAACTACAGAATGAGTCAGAGTCACGTGTATTTTATAATGACAGTGGCTCATTTTGTCGTAGTAACGACGATAATGCTGATATGCGATGCTCGATCGTTAATTTATTCCGGACAACTCTCGCCACGAAAATATTTAGAATTGAGTTAAAGGAAAAATAAAACAAACAAAAATAGTTTATCAAATAAGTGCAATTGATATAAACTTATCGCTTATGTATAAACTTAGTTTATAAAATATTTTCGTTGTAGGAGTTCACTTAAATGAATGAATCTTACATAGTGTAGTTTAATTTGCATAAGAATCGTTGACGCGCAGCTGATTGGTCATTCTGTAATGATGATCAGTTCAGTAATAATACGTTCAGTAGTTTTTAACGCGTTTTCCAACAAAAAAAAAATTAGTTCTTCGACATTTGCGAACGCGCTTTCTGGCGAAACCGTATGTAAATTATTTCTTACGCGAAATTCATCCAAAAGCCCACCAGCCGATATTCATTAATTTTTTGATCAAAAAGCAATAAAAACCGCAAACATCACACATACTTTTATTACCAGATTTAAACAAAAGCTATCAATTACTTGATTCACTTGATTGATTACATGTTTCACTTGATTGATTATTTCACTAGATATATCTGGTGAAATAATGTATATACGTTGATATCCAATAGTTTTATAGAAAGGTGATTTGGTCTAATTGGCAAAAAGCAATTCCAATATTTTTTGTTCTGCAGCAAGCATTTTGTTTATGAACTAAAAATTCAAAATATATTTTGTTTGCTAATAAATAACGACGGAACGAGAATTTCGACTTACAAATAAATTTGATAAAAGCATTCAAAACAACAGGACTTCCACTACTATAAACGACCCCTAAGTCCAAGCACAAACCCAAGTTTAAAATAATTCTTATGCTGGCTCCCTATGTAGTTCCTATGCTTTTGCCTCTTAATTTATTTCAAAAGAGTTTGACAGTTCTAAGTTCTTTTTTAAGGCTTTACCCAAATCTACCAAATTTTGCAACACAATTTTTTTAAAGGTTCAAATACAAGACCTCAAAACTTAAGGCTGGTTCATACTTATGACAAAACGTCCTTTGGACTTTGTAAAATGAAAAAGTACTCTAAAATTATGCCGCTATTTTTGACCCATAATGAGGCCATCATCGCAAATTTTTTACAGTTTTTAGCTTTTTTCAATGCATTTTAATCCATTTTAGACCTATTTTTACCTTATTTTCGCTTTTTTGTCCCTTTTTTCCTTTTTCCCTACTTTTTTCTCCTTTTTTTCTCTTTTTTTTCTTTCTCCCCTGCTTTGTGGATTGTAATTTAACACTAAAAAATTTTTTAACTAAACACAAAATAATTAAGTTTTTCTGAGGTAAGAGGTAAAAAACTACAAGAAACTTCTGAAGAAAAAAATTTCACAAACAACCAAAGGTAAATCACGGACAGCAAGTCGTACGAGAAATCTTAAAATTATTATATATTTTATCATGATAATTGTACTTTATCACTAAGGATGATCATTTTATACCAATTTTAGGATAATAATAATATTAATTCTTTTATTCATTTACAAATTTACAGAGTAGAATATTTTTTACATAAAAAAAATGAAATCACAACAAAACACAATGTGACACATCAATAAATATTTGTTAGAAAAAT
>JASAMX010019446.1:0-11870 GCA_030248175.1 Microlaimidae sp. YZB2_3 | reverse complement strand
TTAACTACTTAAAATTTTTAAACTAGATAGTTAAGTAGTAAGTAGTTAAGTATATAGTTAAGTAGGTAATTTTTAAACTAAATATATACTTATATTAAAATCTTAGTAGAATTAAAAATTCGAATTCTTAATGTAAAAAATACTTTGTCACAATTAATAATTAACAATTTCCATATTTTATTGGTTTTTTGCTGGTTTTTCATGTTTAAAAATACTTTTAAGACTGCTAGATAGTTACAATATAATATAGTTGAAATTCAGGAAGTTGAAAAAATTAATTTATTGTAAAGTTAACTTAAAAAATTAAACTTAATAACCCACTTGGGGTGGATTTAAAAAAAACAATATATTAACATTGTTTGTCTCATTTATATCATCTTGTTAAACAACGGAAGTGGGAGAGTGCAAATTTTGTTTAAAGGTGTGGTGCAAAGTCGAAGTTTTTGGCTTCGATTTTGATGTTTTTTTCTCGAAAACCTTACCCCTGCCCCCAATAGCCCACAAAAATTTTTTCAACAAAATATCTCCAGTAGTTTAGAAGTTATGACCTCCCTACCCGAAAAATGGCGTTTTTCGACAATTTTGTACGTGAAAGCTTGCTCAATAGGTATAATAATTTAAGTTACAAATTATGCATTCAAAAAAAGCGTCTACTTTCTACTTTAATTTGATTCCTTGATCGTTAAGATTGGTGCAGTATTTGTCGAGATATTGCGTTTTCCGTACAAAACACCCGCGATTTTTTTGCTATAAATGCAAAGCGACCGCAAAAACATTGGGCAAACTTCATCAATGTACTGCCGTCGTTTGTTTTTTTTAAGCAAATTAGTCGCGTGTTTTTGTACCAGAAACACCATATCTTGACAAATACATGTACTGCACCAATCTTAACGATCAAGGTATAAAATTAAAGTAGAAAGTAGCCGCTTTTTTGAGTGCATAATTTGTAACTTATACCTACTGAGCAATCTTTCACGTACAGAATTGTTAAACAACGCCATTTTTGTGGGGTCATAAATCCTGAAACACTGGAGATATTTTGTTGAAAAAATTTTTGTGGGCTATTGGAGACAGGACAGGAGTAAGGTTTTTTCAAAAAACAATCAAAATCGAAGACAAAAAGTTTAACTCCCCAGTTCACCTTTAATAAAAACGAGAGTATATGACTTGACTCCTATGTAGCTCACTATTCGTTTTATAACAAAATTATGATTGCTTTCAAATACTTTCTTAACTTAAACATTTTTTAAACCGTAAATTGGAATTACAATAAATATGACCAATCTATTTTCTAAAAAAATATAATTTTTTTGCTTTTTTCTATTTAAAAACTAAATAAAAAATGATCCTATTTTACACTAGATTAAATAAAAACCAACAGATTTTTGTTCTATTTTAACTAAAAGAAGTAATCAAAGAGAGCCTAATTATGATTTATTTCAACCATCTAGTTTCTGACGTATTTTTTAAAACTTAATTTAAGCATTACTACAATTTAAATTGGGTTAATAAATGGTAAAACACCGTGTGTATAAAATCACTGTTGAGTGCCCAGAATTGGATTTTTATTAAAGACACTCTGCGCGTGCAAATTACCATGAATATATACATGCTGTCAGATTTTGTTTTAAACAGCTGTGAGTTTTTTTGTAATATATGTGTCCCGCAGATATTAATTGCTTATAGACACTAACTATTTCACTGTCTACTTCACAAACTACTTTCTGCCTACTTCGTTAACTACTTTCTGCCTACTTTGTAACTACTTTGTTAACTACTTGTATTAACTACTTTATTTTTTGAAAGTAGGTAGTTAAGTAGGTAGTTAACAACTTTAAAAAAAGTAGGTAGTTAAGTAGTTAGCCAAAATCATGGTAGTTATGTAGTTAAGTAGTTAAATACTTAAGTAGTTATCACAACACTAGATAAAATAAGATACTTAAGTATATATAAAATTTAATTTTATAATGTTTGTATATTAATCTTCATTAATACTATATGTAATAAAAGTAATATAAAATGAGCATAACTCATATCATTAGTAATAATTTAGCAACTTATATAAAGCAAATATAAATTAGGTAATTACTTAATTTAGCATAAAAAAGTGATAGGTGCGGTAGTAGGAATAGTGAGCAGGTGAAAATCTCCAAATAGAGAAGTGAGCAGGTCAAATTCTCTCAAAGGAAAAGTTAGCAGGTTGTTAAATATATATATGAAATAATTATATACTGGATTAAAATGAATTTGTTTAATACAATTGAATTGAATTGAATTGAATAAATTTACTTGCCAATAAATGTATATACACATATAGTCATGTAGTAACAGACAGACAAATTTACATAGCAATCTGAAACTAAAAGGCAAGTGGGCAGGTAATGGTAATTTTTACACTCATTTACCCCCCAAACCTATAAAACTTTAAAGAACATATTATTTAAGATATTAATACAGTTTACAAAACTTCTTTAAACATACGTAATTCAATAATTTTTTAAATTTAACTAGATTCTTACATTTTACAACATTTGATGGGAGGGAATTCCATGCATTTATTACTCTTTGACTAAAAACATTTTTATGGCAATCTATTTTACTTAAATGATTTGGTTGTAGTTTTAAATTATGACCTCTCAAACAATGAAATGTTAAATGAAACGCTAAATTTAAAAAAGTCTTCAAGTTTTAGATCTACAAGGCCATATACTATGTTATATACCATGTATAAATCTAGTTTTACTCTTCTTAGTTCCAAAAATTCCAAAAAAAAATAATTTAAACGATCTGAGTAGCTATCAAACAGGATATTACATCTAAAACATACCGCACGGGTAAAAAAATTTTGTACTTTTTCCAAGTTTATGATGTCTTTAAGTAGATATGGATTCCATACTGGAGTTTTAGATTCTAAGATGGGCCTTACGTATGTCTTAAACGCATGGATAAGTAAAAATGGATTGTTAGTTTTGAAACATTTTAAAATCAAGCATGCTCAAGAATACGCTTTTGCAGCTAATTTTGAACAATGTGTAGAGAATTTGAGCAAATTGTTAAATGTTATTCCTAGATCAGTAATTTCGTTTACAGATTGTATTGCTGTACCAGCCAACTCATAATTTTTTTGGGTATAGAATTTTTTCCTATTGAAATTACATTACATTATTGACAGGATATGTTTAGTTGCCAGTCACTGGCCCATTTGCAAAATTTATTTAAAGTAGATTTAAAATCTTTGTTGTCATTGTTTTTTTGGGCTTGAAAAAATTTTCCATCGTCTGCAAATAATTTTATGCCGCAGGAACCTTCTAAGCAATTTACTATATCATTAATGTAGATAAGAAACAAAATTGGTCCTAATACAGAACCCTGTGGAACCCCTGAAATACATGCAACAGAATCTGAAACTTCATTGCCGATTGTAACAATTTGCAAACAATTAGTAAGAAAGGACTTAATACAGTTATAAAGCTCATAATTAATTCCGTAAGATTGAAGCTTTTGAAGCAGTTTGAAATGACAAACTGTATCAAAAGCTTTCGAAAAATCAATATACAAAGAGTCAATTCGAAAGTCAATATTTAATTAAAATGATATACTTAAATGATAAAGTATATTATTAGTGGATATTTGTTGGTTATTTTAGCAAAGAAGTTATAAGTGAAAAAATGTGCTTTAGCAGGTAAAATTATAGGTAACATAATAAGCATGTAGAAGATTATGAAATTTAAATAAATTAAAAGATTTTTTGTATAAAGGAAAATGTGATAATTAGCACATTTAGTAATATATTAAAAATAATAAGTAGGTAGGTGAGATTTCACATAAAAGAGGAGTAAGCAGGTCGAAGCATAAAAACATAAGGCATGTTTAGTTTGTTTAAATTTTATAATAGTAATAATTTGCATGTAGAACATATATTAAAAAATTTTTTAAAGAATTTATATCAATAAAATTAACCGTAATAATGAATATGTGAGGATGTATATGGATGATTATAATACAATTATGTATGTAGTGTATATAATTAGTTTATAAATGTGTATGTGTATGCTTATATTTTAGTAGATGTAGTTATGCGTTTTATGAAAAATATATATAAGTATATGTAATAAGAGTATTTATATAAAGTTGGTGTTATAGTGGGTAATAAAAGGTTTTTTATATGCTATTTTTTAATGATAATACATGTATGAATAATAAATGTTAATGAGACTAATTTTAGTGACTAAGAAGGTAAAAAGCAAATTGGGGAATATGAAAGTTAGGTGTTTGGCCGAAATAACGATTAAGTTAGCCAAAAAACCTATTCATATACTTCACTGTTAAAAAAAAATTGCAGGTCCTCTTAGCGGCAAATACAATAAGATATTGACCAATCACGAAAATCAAGGCAACAAAATAAAGTCAACAATTTCCGGTTTTTCTTGAAAAAATATGAAATCCACAAACGAAATTTTAAAAGTAAACAAGTTTTTTGGAAAAACATACCAATTCGCAAAGTCTTACAAAACTTATTGTATCGTTTTGTATTAACCCTTTGTGATTGTAATCGCGACATAGACGCGGATGGTATCTCGCGTCTCGCGTCTCAATGTAGTATGAAATTGACGACGCGAAGCAGTTAAATATTGACAAACATGCATAAGAGTTAGAGAAGATCATACTCTGTGTTAAACAATTATTTTAATTGTATATTAGACAAAAGTTTTAGTTTCAAAAGTTTTAGTTTTGTTTTAGTTCGCAGTTTTTTGTTTCAAAATTGGCGGTAAAAATATATACAGTAAAACTTAAGAAATATCTCTTTTTTTTTACATGATGATTTTTTTTACATGATGAAAAATCAACACTACAATAATCTACGTATAATTACAACTGTTTAAACGTGTACACAATTATTGTCATTGTTAAATGAATTAACTGATTTTATTAATAAAGATATGCGCATTGACGCAATTTATATTGATTTTTCTAAAGCGTTTGACACAGTTTGTCACAGCAAACTGCTTCAAAAGCTTCAGGCATATGGAATTAATTTTGAGTTTTTAAACTGGATTAAGTCTTTTTTATCTGGTCGGTCTCAAATTGTTAAAATTGGAAATGAATATTCCGATCCTATTCCTTGCATTTCAGGGGTACCCCAGGGGTCGGTTTTGGGGCCAATATTATTTCTTGTCTATGTAAATGATATAGTGAATTGCTTAGAAGGGTCTTGTGGTATTAAACTTTTTGCCGATGATGGCAAATTTTTCAAAGCCTATAAAAATAATGAAAATCAAGATTTAAAAGTCACATTAAACAATTTTTGTAAATGGGCTACTGACTGGCAATTAAACATAGCCTATAAAAAATCCAGTTCCTTGACATTTGGGAAAGCTACAACAAATATAAATGAGTATGAATTAAATGGTACAAAAATTCAGTCTGTAAATGAAATTTCCGATTTAGGAATAAACTTTAATGAGTCCTTAAAATTTTCTTCACACTGTTCAAAAATTGCAGCCAATGCATATTCACGTGCCTGTTTAATCCTAAAATGTTTTAAGACCAACAATCCTTTCTTACTTGTGCGCGCTTTTAAAACTTTTGTACGCCCCATCCTGGAATCAAATGTGCCTGTGTGGATTCCTTATTTAATAAAAGATAAAATTTGTTTAGAAAAAGTACAAAAATTTTTTACCCGTGCTGTTTGTTATAGATGCAATATCCCGTTTAAAAATTACAATAGTCGTCTTGATTATTTTTTCCTTGAATATTTAGAGTTGAGAAGAATTAAATTGGATTTATGTATGGTTTTTAACATTGTAAATGGTTTGGTAGATCTGGATGTCAATGAATTTTTTTTCACAAGGTGTAAACGATTATTCTTTAAGAGGACATTGTTTTAAATTAAAATCTAAAGATTTAAGTAAAATTAATTGCCACAAATACTTTTTTAGCCAAAGAATAATAAATATACGGAATTCTCTCTCAATTGAAACAGTGAAATCTAAAACATTAATTAACTTTAAAAAATGTTCAGCAAAAATAACCTTAAAAAATTTTGTGAAGTTTATTAATTATTTATAGATATATAGTGGGAACCTACAATATTTTAATTTGTTGTAAATATGCTTGTATTACTTCTTTTTGTTTCTTTGTATTTTATACTATTGTAACTTTGCGTTGACCTTTGCTGTGGTAAAAAATATGTTTGCTTTTATAGTAAGATTTTGCACTAAAGTAATTATTTTCCCCTAAATTTTTGACATGTGGAAACATTCAATTTTTTTTTAGAAATTTAATTAAACGCAAATAAAAATATACAAATAATAACAAACTTTTTGTTTTCAAAAAAATGCTAATATTACAAGCTAATCTCACAATCCTGACAATTTTTATGATTAAATAAAAAATAATAAATAAAATGTTATTGGTTTTACTCACTTATTCTATAATAGGTTCTTTTGACTTCTTATATTTTAAACATTTATATTTACTGTTCTACTGCTATTCTACATACTCAGTGTTTTGCTTTTAGACAATATTGTAGAAATATTCTGGGAGGTAACTAAGTGTAATAACCTTTACCTGCCCGCTTGCCTTTTGTTATTTTGCATGCTATTCTTTGCTTTTTTTTATCTTTTTGACAATGTAATTATTATTGGCAAGTAAACTTTATTCAATTCAATAGTAGGCTATTTTCTATTCTAATGTATTCTTAAAATTAAACTACACTGGCGAATTTTCGGTCCGCGTTTTGAACGAGCTTTTTAGACTTAAAAAATTGCAAAAAATTGTAAAATAAAATCAACACCATTTCCTTCACCCTCAACTACAATATATACCAAAGTGTTAAACTCCATATTAAATAAAAAGAAATTTTTTAGAAATTCCGAACCAGAGGACAGAGTATACTTTAGTCTCAAATTGTCAGTTGGAGCACATTCCTATCCGTTTCAGATGAAGTTGGTGCGTTATGCTAAAATGCGTATGTTTTTTTACTGTATATTTTTTAAACTAGTAGCCCGTCTCAGTCATAAGGCTGAAAAATATTTTTTTCTGTATTTTTTTCGCTCAATTTTTTTATTTTAAAAAATTAATGTAGTTAAGTTTCCCATATAAAGTCGATAGATCATGTGTTTTTAGTTTGTGTTTATTTTATTGTTTTTGAAATTTTTACCGCCAGAACGACACGTGCAATTGTTTTAGACAATTTATTGTCAAAACACTAATTGTCCATTATATAGTTGTCCATATTTTATGTGATGCGGGTTTTTTATAAAATTTATTATTTTAATTTTAAATCTGACATTAAATTTATAATCTTCACAATTAAAAACCCTAGAACAGCTTATTTTAAGCTATTTTGGCGGGAAAAAAATTATTGTTTATTAGAAGGTTTTCTATGTGCACCTAAAAACTGATGGATTAATTTTTAATTTAACGTAATATTTTTGCTTTGCATCGACTAATATCCAGTACCAATAATTTTAAGTCAGTTTAAGAACAAAGACGTTTAATGTGTAATATCCGAATGTCTTTTGGTGAAAATGGGTTGACCATAAAAAAAACCGGTCATATATTTGCTTTGATTCATTTTGTTTTGTACAAAAATGTGGTTCGTCAGTTCACAGATACGCGATCGTTTTCAAAAAAGTTCGGCTATAGATACCTCAAGTAACACAAAGTTACGATTAACCAACAAGTTTTCGCTTTGTATAGGCACCTTGCACTGGAACTCTGTTTATACATGAAGTATGCAATATACATAAGTGTCACTATAATAGATAATTACCCTATCTCTTACTTATCTTTTGTAGTATGCAGAACAACCGATCGAAATTTCGCGCGCTTTCGAGGGTTGATATGCATACTACGAAAGATAAGTAGGAGATACGGTAATTATCCATTATGGTGACTCGCTATGTTTATTGCATACTTCATGTATAAACCGAGTTCCAGTGCAAGGTGCCTATTGACAAGTTAAGACGGTAATTACCCTTAAATACAAAGAAAAATGTGTATAAAAGCAGATCGTTTTCGAAAAATTCATTATCGCTACAAATCATATCCAGAAAAAAGGTACCTACCAAGGTAGGTTTTTGTACATTTGTTATAAAATGTTTTATTGGTTATGAATCAGGGCCTGAGCCAGGATTTTTAAAAGGAGGGGGCCAGATTTTAAAAAACTGAAAATGGGATATAACACCATTTCCTTCACCCTCAACTACAATATATACCAAAGTGTTTTGCGCATTTTGCGCCGCCAAGCGCGGGGGGGTTGGGAGCATCCCCCCAGCCGCCGGAGGCGAAATTTTTTGATTTAACATTGAAAATGAGCAAAATTAGGACTTAAAAATACCTATTTACATTGAATTCATGGCAGCCAGGCTGGCAGAATCCACTTTTGCCATACCGCAAGAAAGGAAGTAGGAAAAAGCAGAGTTCACAGTGGAGTTACCTTCGCTTTTACCTTACCTCTTCCCCTGGACCTACCTCTTCTTTCTTATTTTTCCCGCGGCCAACCCAGAGGGGGGGGGGCAGGGGGGCATGGCCCCCCTGGCCCCCCCTGGCACAGGGCCTGTTATGAATATTAGTGTTTTTGAGATTCCAGTGGTCTTACCGATGAGTGACAGCACTGGTTGTGTCTAAGACATACCCAAAAGGCCAAGAGAGTGAATATGGGGTTTGGGAGCTGAGACCGGATTTGTTAATATCCTCTTTGCATCCCTTACTTTGTATCTTCTCTATGTGTAGCTTACGTGGAACTCAATAGAACAATGTTAGCTGTGGTTGTGAAATCAGCAAGCAGTGTTTTATCTACAATGGTTTGCACATTGTTAGATTTATAATAGTTTTTGTAACTAGTTCTTCTATTTGAACGACCATCAAGCTTCAGCTTGAATTGAATTGAATTTCCTTTATTATTACTTAATTGTAAGCAGTAATATATATATTACCTGTGCAGCTGTTTTATTAGTGTGTTTATGTAATCTTATATATTTTTACAACTAATAATAATAAATAAAAATAAAAATAAAATTCTTGGAAACAAAATTCTCTTTTTTTTCGTTTTGTCTAAAAGTGTTTGTAATAAGTAAATAATATTTTTTATAATAAAAAGTACATGATTAAAAAAAATAAAGACGAACACACAAATAATTTAATAATAATACAAATTGTCAGTGAATATAAGAAGAAGAATATAGGATACTTACATGTTTGAATAATGTATAATAAAGGGAAGGAAGACACAGAGCTTAGAGTTACTTAACGTGTCTGTAAAATTTAGTAATATTTTTAAAATTTATATTTTTAATTTTGCTTTTAAAGACATTTAAGGTTTTTGCGTTTACCACAAATGCAGGCAAATTTTCCCAATACCTTACTCTGTTAGGGTAGGAATAATAAAAAGTGTCGTTTTTTGCAATTGGTAAAAAAATTTTTTCTCTATTTGTCATTTTTGCTTTTGTAAATACCCCATTTAAAAAGTTCTTGAAATTGTAATTCACCAAGATTATTTATAATTGAATAACATAAACTAAGATCAGTATAAATCCTTTTCTAATAATTTCAATTTAAGGAAATCTAGTCTTTGACTATAATTAAGGTTTTGATCACGATTACACTTTGCAAACAATCGTCTTGTAAAGGTACGTTGTGCCTGCTCAACGCGATAAATATCCTTGTATAGGTATGGTGATCATACTGGAGTGAAATACTCCCAAATTGGACGCACAAACGAGCAATATTTGGTTAACAAAACGTTTACAGTTTTAGTCTGAAAGCATTGGAAAATTGTGTTGAGCGTTTGATAGGTTTTTTTAACAATATAGTTACACTGAGCGGTTTGTTTGAGCCCATCAGAAACTAATACACCCAGATCCTAGCTTTTTTATTTATTATTAGTGGTTGTTTATTAATCAAAATAGGCAATTTTGGATTTTTACTCCCCATGTGAACTATAAAACATTTTTCAGATGCTATTTGGAGCTGCCATTTTGCAGCCCACTTTACAAGGTTATTAACAAAAGATTGTAACAAAAAAATTATCCTCATCTGATTTACGTATATGACAAAATTTGAGGTCGTCCGAAAAAAGTTTACTATATACATCTCGGATTTCTTCAGCAAAGTCATTTATAAAAACTAAAAGTAGCAAAAGTCCAAGAACAGACCCCTGAGGGACCCTAGATATAACTTCACAATGTGCAATTTTGTAAATGTATTTTTCAAAAAATTTTTTGGGTTTTTGTTATGGTAAAACCCTTAAAAAACCGTCATTGTTGTTTTTAAAACAAATATTTTGCAATTGAAAATCAACGAATTTAAGCTTAAGCCTAAGCAAAACCAAAAATTAAACAAAGTTTTTTTGCGGTATGTTTTTATTTAATGGAATGGTTTTTAATTAATGACTAAGAACCTTATTTTTCCTAAGCTTAAAGATGCGGCACCGAGGCACACTTTTTGTCTTTGATTTTAATTGTTTTTTGTGAAAACTTTACCCCTTCTTCCAATAGCCCACAAAAAATTTTCATCAAAATATCTCCTTTGGTTCAGGAGATATGACCCTCAAAAATGGCGTTGATCATTCTGTACTTGAAACATTGCTTAAAAGGTATTAAAATTTAAACTACAAAAATGCACTTAAAGAAAGCGGCTACTTTTTACTGTAATTTCATACCCTGTTGAGATTGGTGCGGTATTTGTCGAGGTTTTGCGTTTCCCATACGAAAAAACCGCGATTTTTTGTTAAAAACACCAAACGACGGCAGTGAGGTTTTCCCAACATTTTTTGCTGTCACTTTGTATTTTTAGCGAAAAAGTCGCGGGTTT
The DNA here is from genome assembly GCA_030248175.1 of Microlaimidae sp. YZB2_3. Classification (NCBI taxonomy): domain Eukaryota; kingdom Metazoa; phylum Nematoda; class Chromadorea; order Desmodorida; family Microlaimidae; species Microlaimidae sp. YZB2_3. The sequence goes on along the minus strand of JASAMX010019446.1, from coordinate 1,052 downwards.
TTTCTACGGGAAACGCAATATCTCAACGAATACGGCACTAATCTTAACAATCAAGGTATTAAATTAAAGTAGAAAGTAGCCGCTTTCTTTTAAAGTATTATTTTTAATTAAAATTTTAATACACACTGAACAATTTTTAAAGTACAGAATGATCGAAAAACGCCATTTTTGAAGGGTCATATCTCCTGAACCAGTGGATAGATTTTTTTTGTGGGCTATTGGGAACAGGGATAAAGTTTTCACAAAATATAATAAAAATCGAAGACAAAAAGTTTGGCTCAGTACCGCACCTTTAATCGAAAGCTAAAAATCAAGTAAACTTTATCAAGATAATTTTTTATTCGCGGGACCACTTTTTGTTTAAGTGGAAAACATGTCTTTAAAAATTACATTTAAAAAATAAATCCCAAAAAGCGAGTTATCCGATATCAAGATGTAGAAAACAAGATGTTTAAAGACGAAACGTAAAAGACGAAACTTCCGCACACCAGTTTACAAAATATAATGAGAGACTAGCGCGCGTGGTGGAATCGGTTGGATGCGAATTCATGTACATTTCCAGCGTGTTCGAGAACTCGTTATTCCATTTTGGTTTTTCATCGAAAAAAATAACAGATTTTGGTCTGGTTTTTTTATATTATTTGTATCTCAAAAATAATTATTTTAGCGTTCTTCGCAATTTTACCGTTTTTTTATTTGACCTTTTACAGTTTTTCTCAAGTCAAAATGTGATTTAAAATGTGAACACAATCAAATGTGATTTAAAAATTCTAAAACTGTTCTTTTTAAATACTATAAATTAATAAGATTTGTTACCTATTTTTAATTCAATTTAATTTAATATTTTAATTTTTAATGAAAACGGAAGGTTTTGAGCTTTTTTGTTTTTAAAGAAATTTCATTTTTTGTATTTATATTTTTTGGATGAATTATATGCATAAAAAAGTCGCGAATGTTTTATTAGATCTTTTTTTTGGTTTTTTAGTTTTTTTATTGGTTTATTGGTTTTTTTGCCTGCATGATATTTTTTGGTGTTAAATGCTTCGCCGAAA
>JASAMX010019445.1:0-12811 GCA_030248175.1 Microlaimidae sp. YZB2_3 | reverse complement strand
AAGTCCCCTAAATTAAACAGAAAAATATTAAACAAATACACACAACAAAATTAAAAAAAGAATATCTTCGTCATTGTCACGACGAAATGATAAGAAAACATTTTACTTTGGACTTATTACAAACCATAAAATACATTATTTATGAAATACTACAAAATTACTAAGATTAAATAGATAATTTTAATTCAGTTTTTTCAATTTTTTTCTGAAAATCTTTTTTAGACCTGTGCGGTGTCTGAAAATGCCGTCCTCCCCGACAAAATTAATAAAAACATTACTGTGGACTTTGGTGTGGGGTTGGTTGTTTTTGAATGTTTTGCTGGGAGGAGTTGGGGGTTTGTGAGAGGTTTAGTTGTAGCTAAGCGATTTTTTTTCTTATAACATAATATAAAAAATTACACAGACGGAGCCCTGTGCACGTGCACGGTATGGAAATGCCCCCACTCCTGCTTTATTAGCGGATTTGCCCTCCCCCCGTTTTATTGCACCCCCCTCCACCGCCCAAAAATAAAAAAGTAATCAAAATTTAGGGCGCCATTTTGACCTATAATGACGCCATCCTCGCGAAATTTTTGCAATTTTTAGCCTATTTTAATGCATTTTAAGCCATTTTAGACATATTTTTACCTTATTTTCCGTTCGTTGTCCCTTTTCTTACCTTTTTTCTTTTTTCTCTCTTTTTTCCTCCGTTTTCTCCCCTGCTTGCCCCCCCCGTTTTATTGCCCCCTCCCCGTTTTAAAAAAGTTGCCCCCATTTTGGAATTGTCCCCCCCCAACAAAACCCCGGGGGGAAGCGACAGTACGTAGGGGACAAATTTACTACAAACCCTAACAGCTTAGGGCCACTACCTGGCAAGTGTTCCTAAGCAGTTTAGTGAAGTGTTGTATTTACCAGAATCCCTAATGGTAAGTGACACTAGTAGATAAGTGGGAAAACGCTAGGAGGGAGGTGGGAACCTCCCCAAAAGCGTTCCTAACTTAAATATTAAACAACGAAATAACCGTTTTGCAAAAAAATGTGGTATATTTTGGAAAAAAAAATTAAAAATAATTTACTATAAAATCAATTTTATTAAATACAATATGGGATTTCGATAAAACTATTGTTTATCTAGAAACAATGCATAATGCAAAGTAACAAGTGCGCAGCCTGTTGCGCTCGCAGTGATTTACATAAAATGCGCATTTTTGCTTGGAACAAAAAGTCCAACAAATATGGGAGGAGGGGGGAAATCGTTACGCACGCATTTTTCATACCGCAATTTTATTTATTTGTACCAAACGCAATATTTATTCTATTTATTTGCATATTTTTTTAAAATTCTAGCCGCACTTTTTTTTCGAAAGTTTTATAGGTATTTTTCAGATCTATATGCTTTAAAACAATTTCGAGCTTTTTTAGTTTTATTTTATAGTTGAAGGGGCCGCTGGGACAATATTGGTGACTCATATGAAACTTGGTCAGATTTTAAAGGTTATATTCACGCCGAAAATTTTTCAGCCAAAATTAGCCCTTGTTTCAGTTCAAACTAAAAATGATAATAATTTATAAGAGTTGCATCATTCAGAAGCAAAAATCTAATTGACGCATTCTTAGAATTTTGAGATTCTTTTGGTGTTAAAACTCTTAACCCCAGCTTCTTTTACATAATGATGACTGATCGCCCCACCATAAATGGGCAGCCTTCCGGATTTTCAAGGATATACCCGCTTTCCGAATTTGAAGAGATGTCCAAAAATTTTTGGGGTATCCCCCAAATAGCGAATTTTAAATAGCAATGGGACCCACCAAAATCTAGGAGGGGTGTTGAGGGTACCCCCAAAGTTCGAGCGGTAAAAGGGGAAAGGCGGTGTCTGCAGTTTTGGGATTTTTTAAGGGGGGAAGGGGGTAAAAAAACCCCAACCCCCCACTTGCCAACCTACGAGCGTAGCCTTGAATTTCAGGGGGTGTCGGCGGTTTCAGAATTATGGGAGTTACCGACTCCTCCCGTTCCTAACTAAGCCTCATAAAAGCTGAGTTTCTTCAAATTTTAAAGCATGGCATGGGTTTAAGGGATGGGTACAGCAGGGTTTTAAACAACAACAAAAATATCCCATACGTCCAGAGATAAAAATAAATACCCCAAAAATTTAGAGAGTTCTCCAATGTGTAATTTTTGTTAAAGTTAAAAAGCCTCCGACCAAAGTTAAAGTTAAAAAAAGCCTCTGTTATGGCCACCTAAGGTGAATTAAAGTACACCGGAGTCATAATAATAAACATCATCAAATTTAATTAAAAACTACTTCGTCGTTACTGCGGCAAAATGAGCCACTGTCATTATGAAATACACGTGACTGTGACTCATTTTGTAGTTAATAGGGTCCTGTTTCAAATTTGAAATGAGTCACAGGAACACACATTTTATGCCAACTGTTTTTATTTTGCCGTAGTAACGACGACTTATTGAGTTCTATATCGAGATCAGCATTAGGTTTGAAAATCCAACAATTATAACCTCAAAATTAGATAACATTATTTAATTATATTTTTATGATTTTAGGTTTGTTTTTATTTAAAAACAAACTTTAAATCAGAATTTTAAATTTGTTTTAAGTTTATAAATTTACCTATTACTGGTTTCTAGTTATAAATCCTATCTATTAGTGATTCCTAGCTATAAATCTTAGTTATATCAACACTTTGAAAATGAAACATTAATCTTTTAGCTATATTATTTTATTCAAAATGTTAAAAATCTAAAAATTCATGAAAAATTTTAAAAAAATCTATTTATAAACTAATAAATAACAAACAGGGTTGTATAAATCTTTAAAAGTGTCAATTTTTTTAATTTTTTTTGCATTAAAGTCGACGGTTTTTCGTGCAGCGATTTCCTGCTTGCTGTCCATACTACAGTAATCCATGATACAAAATTTTTAATACGTATTTTCCAGAAGTATTTCCATTGATTATTTAAAAATTATAATGATTTAAACAAAAATTTTAGCTTTCCTTGTTAGCTTTTCGAGTGGACTTTTTATTTATCAAAGTTGTATTTTATTTCTTTCAAATCTGAAAAATCGATTTTAAAAATAATTGCCTAAGTTTTTCTTTTTTTGCAAATCAGATTAGGGTGGCTTTAAGTGGCCCTAAGATTAGGAAAGTCTAAAGTTTCCCACCTTTCCTTAATGTTGCTTTAATCCTAGTGGCACAAGAGGTTAGTATATAACACTTGTTTATAAGTGCGTGTGCGCCTGGTAAATTTGGCCCCAGGTCTGATTTCATATCATGAAATACTACAAAAGTACTAAGAAGATAGAGTATTTAATTCGGTTTTCTCATTTTTTCCAACGGTTTTAATGCCCTTCTCTCCTCTGCCCGAAAACAAAATAAGTATTAAAAAATTAATACGTCATTTTTGACATATTTTTGCAAATTTTTTAGCCAATTTTAACGTATTTAAAACTATTTTAGATCTATTTTTTTACTTAGTTTTCGATTTCTTGTTCCTTTTTTTTCGTTTTCACCTGCTTTCCCCCCTCCCCCGTTTCAAAAAATTTGCTGTCCCTGTATCCCATCATTTCGGAGTTGCCCCCTCTCCAATAAAATCCCATGGGACCAGTGCACAGGTTTGGTTTTCTAGAACAGGTTATTTTAAATTTCCATCCAAGTGATATGTTTTTTAAAAGAATTTTGGCTTAGGCTTACACTAACCAAAAAACTATATTATGAATTAATTTTTAATAATTAAATTAATTTTTAGAGCTTTATCTCATTAAATTACCTAAATCGGGATAGTCACCGGTGGGCTCCTCTGTATCAGCATAGCATTTATAATCTTCCGGTCTTAAACCATAACGAATAGCTGCTTGATATCTGTAATAATATTATTATTATCATTAAGCTTATAAAATATAACTTTACGTAGATTGTTTACAGTATTTTTATTTATTAAACTTGTTTATTAAAAAAATAAAATATCTTAATAATTTCATTATTAATTAAATTAAAAAATATAATGAAAATAAAACTCAATGTAAATAAATACAAATTAAGTTTGCAGTTGATTAAAAAACATTAGTTTTAAAATTTTAACCTTTCGAGCTCGTTTTCCGGCGGTGGCAAAGCTTTGTGGTCGCGAATCCACCATCCATCTGATCTCAGTCCACCAGGCGCTAAATTTAACAAATTTTATTTAATATAATTTGAAAAATGCGAAACCGAGTACTTAGCGCTGTCTGCGCGGCCACACATGGCATTATAAAGCTGTTGTAGAAATATTTTCCGTAAAAAGTTATGAGCCAATTCAGACATGTGCACTGCCCCCCCCCCCGGGGTTAAAACGGGGGGGGGGGAATTCCAAAATGAGTGGGTCACGGGAGGGGGCAACTTTTTTGCAACGGGAGGGGGCAATAAAACGGGGGGGGGGCAAACAGGGGGGAAAGAAAAAAAAAGAGAAAAAAAAGGAAAAAAAAGAGAAAAAAAGGAAAAAAAAGAGAAAAAAAAGAAGGGAAAAGGGAAAAAAGGGACAAAAAAAGCGAAAATAAGGTAAAAATAGGACTAAAATGGCTTAAAATACATTGAAATAAGCTAAAAACTGCAAAAAATTCGCGATGATGGCGTCATCATAGGTCAAAAATGGCGTCATATTTTAGAGTACTTTTTCATTTTTTGGCGGGGGGGGGGGGCAATAAAACGGGAGGCGGCAAATCCTCCAATAAAACGGGGGGGGGGGGCATTTTCAGACCGTGCACAGGTCTGGCCAATTTAAGCCCAAAAATTGCCTATTTTTAGTATGTACAATTTATGCTGTTAAGGAAAAATTTTTATTTAGCTTTTAAACAACTTAAAAATATTTTTTTCGGATTGCTTAGTCTGGTGGCTCTGAATATATTTCAATTTGGTATGGTGGCTCTGAATTTTTTTCTAGTGTCTACCATTTTTGTATGACAACCAGTTAAAAATGGGCTCAATTTCAATTCTGAAAAAAAATCGTCAAAAACATATAATCAAATAAAATTATGTCAAAATACAGTTTAGCTTGATTTTTAGGTTTCGCTTAGGCTTAGAATAACTAATATTAGCAAAATAAGCTTAAATTATCTATTAAAGCCAATTAAAAAATTGCTGTCTATGTTTTAGTGGTCCATGTAATCAACAATTTTTTTTAATTTATTAGTTATTTTCAGATTTTCCAGATTTTTAGCAGTGTAAAAATATAATTTTTTTTGTTGCTTAACAAAATTTTTTCTTAACAACATAAATTGTACATGCCAAAAATACACAATTTTTGGGCTTAATAAATAAAAAAATGGCTCGTAACTTTTTATAGAAGACTTAAATCGAAAAAATAACCTCAAAACTGAGGTCTACGAGTTTGAATTGGGGTATACAGATGTTTCACATTATGTATTTTACTTTTCGATCAGTCGAATCGATAATTGGTACACGTATGGAACTTGTGGTTCCTGGAAATTTCGTCTTTTACAATACGTCTTTCAACATCTCGTCTTCGGAAAACTCGTCTTTCAAACATCTTGTTGAGTTTGCCAGTTTCCAGGGTTTCCATCAACCCTGGTGTGGTCCGTCCGGCACGCCTCTCGCCTTGCTCACCCCCTCTTCCCACTCCCGGAGGAGCTCAGCAACCGCTACGCCTGCACGAGGTGGGAATGCAAAGCGAAGCGAAACAACACCTATCAACGCATCGCCTTCAAATCTGGACCAAACAGAAATCCAGTCAATAATCAAACATCTTGTCTTCAGAAAACTCGTCTTTTGGATGCGATTTTGTAAACGCACATTTCAAAAGACAAGTTTCTCCTATTTTTTGGCTAAAACAATGCATTGAAAACCTTTTTTACCTAAGCCTAAGCAAAAGCCAAAAATAAAAAAAAGTATCATGATAAACTTTTATTATTAAATCATTTATTAAAAAAACTAGGAACCTAAGCCCTAAGCAAAGCCCAAAAATCAAGCAAAACTCTATCATGGTAAATTTGTATTTAATGCTTTTTGAACTGAAGAGTACAAACCTTATTTTTTTCTCAAGCCTAAGCAAGCAGAACCCAAAAATCAAAAAAAGTTTTGGTACAAGTTCCATACGTGTACCAAAATTCGATTTGACTGATTTAACAGTAAGTACAAGCTGTAAAACATTTTTATAATCTAAATTGAATACAAGAAAAAAAGTTTGTAAACTAACAAACTAAATTAAAAACTATGTTTTAACAATGCTAATAATCTGAAGAACACAAAAAATTTCCAAAAAATTGAAAATTCGAAAGTCACATGGACCACAGAAAACATGGACAAGAAAATTTGTTTTACTTTAAGCGCAAATTTAAACTTAATTTTTTACCGATTTATTGTTCCTAAGCCTAAGCAAAACCTAAAAATCAAACAAAATTGTAATATAATTGATTTTTTTTAAAATAAGTTGTTTTTCAAAAATTTTAATTTTTTCACAACTAAAATTTGGTGGGTATTTGAACGGTTACTATAAAAAATTGGTTGTTACGATGAAAAAATTAAAAGTATATTTGTAATTGCTAGACACTTGGTAATACAAAAAAATAATATTAATTCGACTAAAGGCTTAATAAAAAAAATTTCTTAATAACGTGAATTGTACATGCCAAAAAAGGGCAATTTATGGGTACAAATTGGCTCATAACTTTTTTTCAGAAGCTTAAATCCGAAAAATAACCACAAAAATAAGGTCTACGTGTTTGATTTATGCTATAAAAATGTTTTACAATTTGTAATTACTTTTGAATCGGTCAAATTGAATTTTGGTACACGTATGGAACTTGTACCAAGTTTTACCATTGGGGTGGAAACTCGCATTTTTGAAAGTACGTTTACAAAATCGCATCCAAAAAACGAGTTTTTCGAAGACGAGATGTTTAAAAGATGAGTTTTCTGAAGATGAGATGTAAAAGACGAGAAGTTGAAAGACGATATGTAGAAGACGAAATTTCCGGAAACCGGGACTTGTACCATGGGACTTGTACCTTACGTTTATATTACTATATACAGCTAAATCAAGAAACAGATATTCTGGAATTTTGTTTAAGATACATATGAAATAATTAACTTACATGCAAAACAAGCAGTTGTGGAAATTTTTCGGAAAAATCCTTTTCCAGCAAGAGCGACCGACATTGTGGCAACAATCAGCCCCTGAGGGCTCTTACTTGGTCGTGGCTTTACAATACAAACAGTAAATATTAAAAGAGAATCAATAACTTGATTTTTTGTTTCTTTTAATGTACGATGTAAGATTAGAGAGGAAAATAGCGAATGGCTATGGCAGAGCTAGGGAAAAACTAAACTGCATACTGCACGATCGTGATCTTTGCCGACGGTTCTGCCGACGGTTTTCAAAAATGCCGACGGTTTAATAGTAAAATTGCTATAAAAACATAAATTCCTAAAACAAACTGTCGGCACTAAGAATATAGATAAAATATATCATTCTACGCAAAATCAAACTTAAATTTTGAATAATTATTTGCAAAATAGCATAAAATCTTATATTGAAAACCAAAAATATATAATATACCGAAAAATGTGCAACTCCTATATAAAAAAGTACAGAAAAGGTGGCCTTTATAATGAGCCTCTCCATTTAAATGACACTCTCCACTATAATGGCATAGTAGCCGTTTTAATTCGGCGAGTTAAAATGGAGAGGAAGCTATTATAATAGCCATTTATTGACTTAATTTCACTTCAAATATACTCACAAGTCTAATACTGTCCGGGCCGCACAAGTTTCTGCGTGTTCGACAGTATTAAACCAACACGGGGAAACTCGTGCGGCCCGGACAGTATTAGACTTGTGAGAATATATGAAGTGAAATTAAGTCAATAAATGGCTATTATAATAGCTTCCTCTCCATTTTAACTCGCCGAATTAAAATGGCTACTATGCCATTATAGTGGAGACTGTCATTTAAATGGAGAGGCTCATTATAAAGGCCACCTTTTCTGTACTTTTTTTATATACGAGTTGCACATTTTTCGGTATATTATATATTTTTGCTAAAACCGTCGGCAACTCCTCGACGGTTTTTAATATAAGATTTTATGCTATTTTGCAATTAATTATTTAAAATTTAAGTTTGATTTTGCGTAGAATGATATATTTTATCTATATTTTTAGTGCCGACAGTTTGTTTTAGGTATTAATGTTTTTATAGCAATTTTACTATCAAACCATCGGCATAACCGTCGGCAAAGATCACGATCGTGCATACTGCAATGAATGAATGAAAAAAAAGTCTATGCAATGGTACTCCATGAAATAGGCAATGGACATAGTAAACAAGGATATCCACAACAATGGACGATGGTGAAATGCCATAATGCGTCGTGGGTATTGAAGTCGCAGAGGATTAAGGAGTCTGCGGTTTTGTGGAGCAAAGCTTGAGAAAGCAATGCAGACTTGTAGCTTTGCACCCAAGCATACTTGGGATGCAGGTAGATGTTGCAAATGTTATAGGAGTGTTAAGCGGTTTGCAGGACGAACAAGCATAATTGCTTCTCCATTCCGTGGTTGCTTTAAGTTCACTGCAGTTCTTTCCAGTTTTGCTGAAATGACACCACCTGTTGCAGATGGAACACAAAACAGAGGCGCAGTTCCGATTAATGTTAGAATTACACACCAAGCAGGTCCAGGGACCGGGGTTCCGGTGTACTCGTAAAGCCAGCAGCACGTAACGACCGGATCAGCAAAGCTGGCATTGGCTGATCCCAGTCCAAAAACATGGCAAGTCAGAAAGATGAGGAGTTGGGAGAGAGGTATCCGTCCTTTGCAACGTTGATTCCTCTGGAGGATTCATCGTTGACACTTCCACCACGAGTAGGCGACGGGTAAGAGAAGCTCCACATCTCGTCTTTGGAAAACTCGTCCTTTAAACATCTCAATTTTAAAAAAAAAATTAATTACAAAAACAATCTTATAAACGTATTTTTATTAAAGACTGAGAACCCAAGCCTAAGAGAAACCAAGAAGTCTAGTAAAACTCTATTGTGGTAAATAGGTATTTAATGATATTTACTTTAAATTGAAAGATAAATACTTTATTTTTTCGTAAACCTAAGCGCAACCAAAAAATCAAGCATTTTATTGTTTGAGTGTGCAAGTTTTTAAAAATCCGTTCACAAAATCACACCCAAAAGACAAGTTTTTCGAAGACGATATGTTCAAAAGAGAAGTTTTCTGAAAGCGAGATGTCGAAGACGAAATGTTTAAAAACGAATTGTAAAAGACGAAATTTTCGGACATACCGATTTGAGCTTGCATAACGATAATAAAGGAAAACTGCGGTTGGGTTGTGCATTGTTCAGTGATTACAAAATTTAGGCCCAGATAAAAAACTACCGTTAAAATTTCAAGTTTTACCTAGTTTTATTTTTATTAGTAATAATATAAAAGAATATAAGTTTAAAAGCGGTCTCAGGAGTAAGTGTTTTAAAAAGTTACTTTTACTTTTACTTAATTTAATGAAAGTAACGGATTTTGAAATTTCAATTACTTTTACTTTCACTCTTAAGGTCTCTTCAGACAGTTTTCACTTCACAGTCTTCAATAAAAAATCAGTTGAAATACAGTACAAAAAAAATTTTTTTTTGCTTACATAAAATACACTTTATTATTTATTGTAATTAGAGAGTATTATAATATTTTAAAATATCCCAACGACGAAAATTTGAACGAGCGGAAAAAAGTTGGAAACAAATGCAGTTTAAATATTTACAATAAATTTTTTTGTTTCGATTCATTAAAAAATTATAATAAATCTAAAATAAATATTAATATTAAATAAAAAATGTGGCAATGAAAATAAGTTCACAGTGGAAATCGATCCCTCGACCTCAAAAAGTTTAACGGTGGCAGACGGGAACGGCTCTATCCATCTGCTCAACTTTTCTACAAGAGTTTTATAAACCCACGGTCTTTATTAAATCTAAACACACAACAAACTAACAGCATGAGAGCTATTATGGCAGTTTAAAAATCATATATATTTCAATAAAAACATACTATTTGTAGCTTTAAATTTCACCAAATTAAATAAAATTCCCGTTTCGACGCAATTTTGAAAAATTAACCCCCATTTTTTACGGAAAATCGTATATTAAACCATAAATACAAAATTATTTTCATAATTTTTACGTACGTGAAAATAGATAACAGTTCCTCTTTATTTGAAGTATTTATTTTTTTTTAATAAATACTGAGTAGTAAATATTTTTAAGGGTTTTAAAAAAAATTTCATTGCAATTTGATTTTTAATATTAATTATTTCAACTACTATCAATAATGTAATGAATGTGCACTTTATACTCGTGGTATTTTTGCCTTTTTAACACACATTTTAATTTATATGGAAATATTTCTGTATTTCGTGATACCTCGTACGCCAAAATTCGCAATTTTCCATACTTAAAAAACTGTCCGGAGAGACCTTAAGCCTGGTTTTACACTACATCATTTAAAACGTATGACGTTAAACTTATGACTTATACTTATGACGTATGACGTAAGACGTAAGGGTCATCAGTTCACACTACGACACTTAAAACGTATGACTTAAGATGTCTCAGTTGTTTTTCGGATTAAAAACAATTTAATTTCGTCGCTAAAACGGCCAGTTTTTTATGTGTACTATGTGTAAATATTCCACACACTCAATTTTAGCATGTTTTAGCTTTTTCATCGTGTAAGAACAAAAAAAAAAACGCTTTTGGGTACATGTTTAGCCAGAAATCTTTTAAAAACTCATAAACAATCTTAAGCATCCCCTCAATGATAATTTATATGAACGTCCCTGTGTCCTGTATAACTAAAAATGTTTTATCATGGCATTTTCTGAACAAAATAAGATTATGTAGAAACGGTACACAAGTATTCATGGGAGAAAATATACAATTAATGCTTTTTATCAATTTTATCCTGCAAACAATTATTCAGGATAGGTTTTCCTTTTAATTATTTTCGAAGTAGAAATTTAAAAATCCTCAAAATTGACATTCAAGATAAAAATTAGGTAAATTTCGTACGAAATTTATCAATTTTTTGTCATGAATGGGATTTTCTGAGATTTTGAGATATTTTTTTGCCTAGAATAATTTTTTACATATTTTTACAGCGGAACATACAAAAAGTAGAAGAAAGTACAATAGGAAAATCAATATATTAGCCACAGTTAGTAAATTTGCACAGTTTTTTTCCTTCGCTTATGTCCGAATTCACGTAAGGATAGACCACGGTTATATCTGTCTTACGTCTTAAGTGATGCATGCACCTCAAGTCTTAAGTCATCACTCATGAGTAAGATAGTGTGAACTGATCAAGTTTACGTTTTACGTCTTAAGTGCTACGTCATACGTTTTAAGTGATGTAGTGTGAACCAGCCTTTACTCGGATTTTGTTGTGTAAATACTTATTATTTAAGTAAAATTTAAGTAATTTTAAAGAGTAGATTCTCTATGAGCTTGTCGTAAAATCAGTGACATCACAGAAGAAAGTTTTTTAGCCGCTAACACGCTAAACACCAAATTATTATTCACGTCAGGATTTTAAGGACATTCAAAATGTCATATATTCTTCGTGATCACGTCATATATGTTTTGCTCTGTGGGAATGGTCGTGAGAGGAGCTTTTTTATCAAATTAGCGTTTAAAAAAATTGATCTCCAATGCATGAGAGATCTCTTTTTTTTAAGTGCTAAAAGTGATTCATAACGTCGTAATTCTGTGAAGATATTTAACACTAAACAACTTCCGTTTGAATAGGAGGGTTTTGACCATTGTGTTTAGACAAAAAAAATATTAAAATAAAAATCTATACATAAAATTAGCAAAACATTTTAGAACGAAGCTCTGGAGTTCCAAAAACCGGTATTTTGATTTGTTTCAAAATTACTTTTAATATACTTTTACTCTTATACTTTTACTTTAAAAAATAGGCCTTATTTTACTTTACTTAAATATAAATTTGACCGTTACTTTTACTTTATTTAAAGTAAAAAATCAGAAATTACTTTTACTCTTACTTTACTTAAATTAAAATTTTTCAAACTATTTTTACTTTCACTTAAAATAATCGAATATCATTACCTTTTATAACACTACTGGGGAGTCTGTTGGAATGTTTGTTTTGTAGTTGTTGTTGTGAAATATTGTTTGTTTTTTGAGCCTGCTGGGTTCAGGTTGTTTTGTTGTGTTAAGTGTTTGAGTGGGTTGTTTGTGTACATGGCTGCCAATTTTTCATGTTTTGCGTTGAGTTGAATGTGTGTTGCTATTAGGAAGAAGTTAGCCTCTGTGTGTATGATGTGTATGTTTGTGTCTGTAGTGTGCCCTGTTGCGACCCTGAGAGCAGTGTTTTGTATTGTTTGCAATTTGTTAATTTGTGTCTTTGATGTTGTGGGGCCTCAGACTGTGCTGGCTTACTCCATTATTGGTCGAGTGATTGCCTTGTATGTGTGTCTGAGTGTTTCTTTTGGATTACCCCACAATGTTGCTGCGAGTGCATTTATGATTTTGAGTGTTTTGCGTGCTTTGCTGTGTGTATTTGCGATGTGTGTGCTAAAAGTAAGCTTGGGGTCAAAACTGAGCCCCAAGATTTTTGGGTTTTTAGTTGTGATGAGTGTTGTGTTGTTTATTTGTAGTGTTAGTGGTGTGTTGTACTCTGCAGGGTCTGGTGTGAATAGTGTAGATATTGTTTTGCTTGCATTTAGTGTGAGTTGGTTGTTGTCTGTCCATGTTTGTTTTGCATCTAAGTATGGTTGTATTTGTTGTTGTGCTATGTGGTGGTTTGGGT